>JBBPBX010002697.1:63718-76949 GCA_038048925.1 Garcialebias charrua
TATATATATATATATATATATATATACACATACATACATATATACAGGTAGTCCTCAACTTACGACGGCCTCGACTTACGACGTTTCGGGGTTACGACACGCATCTCCATTGAAAAAAATATATATACAGTATTTTGAATTTTTTTATTTTGAAGCCAATTTACACAGTTTCCGGCCAGTTTCCGGTTTCCTGTTTTGCTAGCTGTGGAAGCTACAGCTGCCTGTACTCTCTAAAAAAGCTAAGTCTGGTCCTCTGGACATTCAAAAAACAAAACAAAACTTGTTGGAGCAAGCTGGACAGGCAGAAACAGGCAGCAGCTGTGGAAAAGTAGCTGTTTTATGGACGGCGATTTTACAACGTAAACGAATGGAGAATCCGGAGGAGGGAGGGAGAAACGGAGGAAATGGCTTCACCAGCAGTCCAGAGTAGGAAATTAACTATTTTTTTCCCTTCATTATGGCTCTGAAATGTACGTGTTTTTTGATAATTATGTAGGGTACTACTGTGTTAGGATAGGCTAAGTGCTTGGTAAAATACAGTACTGTACATACTTGTATAAGATGCAGTTTGGACGTATGTTTCGAGTTACGACAAAATTCGAGATACGACGGAGCGCAAGAACGGAACTCTGTCGTATCTCGGGGACTACCCGACTACTTACGATGGAGTTCCGTTCCTTCGCTATGTCATAACCCAAATTTCAACGTGTCGTAAAAAAATAAAAAAAAAATAATAATAAATTTTTTTTTTTTTTTGAGAATGCGGTTTCAAGCGATTATCACGTCCCGACTAAAAACTCATTCCAAAGTTGATTTTTAACCATTTTCGTTATATGCTAATCGTAAGCTAACGGCTATAAACGGAAGTCAACAAACGCCACCCCTAGCCGTCAGAAAGAGTAATTACAGTCACTTTGTGATAAAATAAGCCTTGCACGCCATCTGCTGGTTAAAAGAAGGAGAATAGGAAATTTTACACTGAAATGATGCAGTCATCTCTGCATTTTATTTAAAAACAACATATTTTAAAAATGTTCTGTGCACAATTAAACACTCATGTTTATTTTAAATTAAAATTTAGAATAACATGTGTATAAACAAACACTTCTGTTTATTTTAAATGAAAGAAAAAATTAAAATAACACACAAAGAACATTTCTATTTGATTTTTCACATAAAATCAAAACAAGATGACAACAACGCTCACAAAGCCTGGTGGCTATGCAGCTGCCAAGGATGTCATGCAAGAAATGGATGAACATCCATTGGTGTTCTATGGCAGGATCTTCCAAGCTTATTTTGGTAACATGGTTGAACCAGACATAGAAGTAGGGCTGAACGATTTTGGAAAATAATCTAATTGCGATTTTTTTTTCTATAAATTGCGATTGCGATTTAAAATGCGATTATTTTTTAAATACCTTCTCAAGTATTTTTCAACAAACAGAAGCAATAAATCAAGCTGTTTTATAATAAACAATGTCAGATTTATTTAAAGCAGAGATTACAATAAAACAAGCAAATGTATGACTTTTCTTTTCACCATTTCTATATTTTCTTGTTTCATAAACAATAGTAAACAAGTGAACTTCCTAACTACCGTACTGTCTGAACTTCACACGACAGTTAATAAATAAATATAAAAAATTAGATATAAAAATTTAACTTGCTGCTTTCCAGCCAATAACATCATAAAAAATAAAGTGCAAAAAACATAAAGAGAATCTGCTTTAACCAACTCGTTCTGGGAATTCAAACTCAAGTGAACACAAAATAAACTAGTATCTGTTCTTATTAAATGTTTCAGATGTAAAAAATAAAAATAAAAACTCTTGGAACATTCAGTGATGAGACTGTGTTCAGGAAGTTTGAGCTCCCTCTGTGTTTCAGACATTGCTGCCTTCTTCTTCCAACTGTGGGATTAATGCCCCACCATCTTCTTGCTCTTGACACTCTGTCATCCTTTAGTGCATGTCCTGTAATACAAAATAAAAAAATAAATACACACATTCACATACTCCACTCTCACTCACAAATCTTCTCACTTTGTTGGTTAAAAACAATGTACAGGTTTTAGCTTTTCACAGTTTGTCAACGTTAAGTGAATGCAAAACGTGATGACTAAATAGCTTCATATTACTGAACATAATAATTAACATTTTTATTTAAAACGGACAATAAAAAGGATAGTACATTACAGTAGTTGTGACATCATGACCAGGTTTGATAATACACGTAATAAGAAATTGCATCACCTCATCTAAATAGCTACGTTAAATAAAAAATAAAAAAATAGCTACGCTAAAGCTAACAATCATTAAACACTGCGTTTGAAAAAAATCAGCTTAGGCGAAACATGTTTTACTGGTTCTGTATTAATTCATATCACTAATGACAAAACTGTTTGTTTTCAATCAGATAATGAATGCGCTTTTTCACGCAGAACGTTAGCTTGCTGAGCTAGCTGCTAACAGGGCACTGTCAACAACAGGCCCGGTCACATGACCAGCTCGCGCTCTGTTAATCTCCTGTTGTCTCTGTGTTTCAGCCTCTAAGCTCAGATACATGTTTACATGGGCTAACTTACCTGAATTTTTAACTTTTATGACTTCTGTCGAGCCTGAAGCAACTGTGTTGGAGCGTGCGGTGTCCCCCATCCCTCCTGCTCTGTTTTGCTCCGCTCGGCTCGGCTTACTCCCAAGTCACGTGACCAGTCAAATCGTAACATGTGCGATTAGACAATCGCGTTTTAACATATTGCGAGATTAACGCAAATGCGATTAATCGTTCAGCCCTACATAGTTTATTTTCAGTGTAAATCTCAGCAATAAGCTAAGAAGAGGTGTACGCCTCATGGCTTATTACAGAAACCATACTATTGGAAAATTAAAGAGTGCGCTGTAGAAGTTTTTGAATACATGCAAAACAAAACACCCTTACATGTGTATCCAGTTGAAAAGGTCAATCCACCCCTTTGCCAAAAATGGAAGAGACACGAGCATCATCAGCTCCCTCTCCTAAAGAAGTCGATAAAACACAACATTTTCAACCAAACAAACCACGAAATGTTGGTGCCGTCTGGAACAAAGACCCAAAGTGGTTCAAACAGAGCCCTGCTCCTGTAGCTACTCGAACAGAACAGTTCGAGACAAGCACAAAACCACAAAAGGTAGGTGTCCGCTCTACAAGAGACCCAAAGTGGTTTAAATTGAGCCAAGGCCCTGCCCCTGTTGTACCTCAAACAGAACAGTCCGAGACAAGCAAAGATTCGCAAAAATTCCAGAAAAAGGCCCAACACCTCTAGGCTCAGAAGAGACAGAGGAAATAAGTAATTTGTTAGAAAATTTGAATAATACAAACAAGTATGACCAACCTGGTACAATGGGTTGCACTATCAGTGATGACAACACTAAGCACACAAATAACAACTCAGAGCACACAAATAACAACATTGCCACAGATGCTGACAGCCAACAAGATGCTGACAGTAAACAATATTACACAGACAGAGGTACACGCAAACAGAAACGTTTGCCAAAACGTAAAATGTTCCTGTATAACTTTATCAAAAAGAGGGTATACTGTAGCTAAGAAAGCTTACCTGCCAATCACACTGGAAGGGGTCCTCACGCATGAAGCCCTCTTGGACAGCAGTGGCGACATAACTATTATGTCAGCCAAACTGTTCGAGGATCTAAGGGCCGCCGCTAAAAGTGTTAACAGGGAAATACCTCTCATGAAAAGTGCTACAGAACTGCAGGGTCTCGCAGAGATGAGAACAACCCTAACAGCTATAGCCATGATTCACATGCAGATTTACGAAATGACACTATACCACCCGGTACATGTGTCTACATTTGACATTCCCGTTTCTGGTTGGCCAAGATTTTATAAACCGCTTTGACGTGATTATAGACTATGGTGAACAGACAATGTGGAGCACAGTGAGAAAACCCCTGCCAATAAAAGTGCCTCCTAGTGGTGATATAGACTGCCTGACAGCAGGTACCGCAGAGAGCACAAGGGACACCTCATCTGAGGTAAGTGAACCTTCAAAAACAGGTGAGGAAGAAGAGACCCAACAGATGGACTCATCTCTGACTGAAGAAAGCCTCCTTTGCGAGCTGAAACAGTCAGCACTCACTGAACACTACATACCACAGGTAGTAAAATGTGTAGAGATCCAAGGATCCCACACCAAAGATGCTGTACTGTCCCCTTGGACAGATAAATCAGCAATCAGCCAAGCTTTCTATGAAACCTTGGTTCAAAAGCATTTGGGTCTAGAACTAATAAAAATTAACATTGTTTTTACAGACTCCGAGAGCCCCTCATCAGAAAAAAGGGGGGAAAACTCACACAACAATAACCGTGTTTCCATCCATTTTAATTGCGAAATTTGAGCTACCTCGCAAATATGTAAATACAAATTAATGCAGATCAGAAGTGTTTCCATCTACTGGCTTGAAGCGCTTCTTCCAAGCCGCACACAGCGTCATTACGTCAGACGTCAGCGTCATTACGTCAGACGTCAGCACTGCGCATGTCTACAGTAAACAGGAAGTAGCGGTTGAAAACAGAACCCGGCCACACATCTCGTCAAAATGGAGAGAATATTTCAGGTACGTGTTGCTATCGGGCGAGTTGTATTTATTCTGTCATGCCAACTAGTTTTAGCGATGTTACATGTTGTCCGGAGCGGAAACAGCTGATCAGTCACGTGACGTGAATGTTCGCTACGGCAGCACGAGTCGGCAAATGTGTTTCCATCTGTCGTTTTGCGCAGCTGCTCATTTTCGCAGATCCCAAAAACCACCTCAAGCGAGCGTATAAACTTTTTAGCGTAATTCAGGAAGTAACCTCGCAATTTGCCGTTTCCATTAAGCTTTTCTGCTACGCTATTTCAAATTGCGCAGCTAGAAACCTTGATGGAAACACGGCTACTGACAGTGACCAGTCGCAATCTGAACAATCAGAGACACCTGCGACTGCATTGACAGTTGAGACACAGCAAAATTACACAGATAGAGGTAAACGTAAGATGAAACGTTGGCCGAAACCTAAAAGGTTTCAGTGTTCAGTCCTCTATCAGCTGCGCAAACAACTAAATCTATTCAAAGACATCCTAACTTGTGCCCATGGACCGACGTCCTCATCTGTGTTCGTCGTCCCCCATAACCACAGGGGGGTGATGTTAGGTCATGCCCATGTCAAAGACAAAGATTTCAATAACTCCACAAAAGACAAAGATCTCGAAAACTCACAGACTTCATGGGAAAATAAGGTAGTCCAAGCACAAGACAGTAAATAAACTAAACTGTTTAAACTATATTAGTTGCTAAAAGAAACAGCTCCAACTAGAACTTAGAAAACACTAAAGCCCCCAGTACAGCTCTGCATACGGCCGTACACCGCTGTACGCCGTTTGTACGCAGAGGCACAAGCGTAGCCCCGCAGGGCATGTACATGCAAAGCTCAAATTTTACGACCGCGTACAGAAATGCGATGTCGCACAAAAAACTGCCCGGCGCCGGACTGTTTTGTATGCGACACAAATGTATTAAATTCCCCTTCTTCATCCCTGATCTGGCCTTTTCTTTTGTTTTTTTGCCTTAAGTGATCGCTTCCTCCTCCGTTGACTCCATGACTGAAATGATGAGAAATTAATGAGTTTGTCACGAGCGAATTAAACTTGGGTCCAGCGTGGCTGCGGGAGGTTCTGCAGATTTCCTGGTGTGCTAGTCTGATGTGTAGGCTACAGGACAGGCGCTCTCTGTTTGTTTGTTTTTTAGAACTTTTTATTAACATATAAACACAGAACACCGCTGCGGCTGAAGCTGCCAGCTCGCGCCTTTTTCCCCCCCGACCCGTCAATCAATTCAGTAGGCATGTTAGCAAATGACCAATCAGTGACCTCCATTTGTCCCGTAGGTAAACGCTTTGCGCTGTAGCTGCTCAAATGACGTCAAGAATTTGGTGCGAAAACACGAGACTGTAAGCGAGAACAAACGCTGAGCTGTGGGGGTGAACTGTCTACGTACAGCCAGTGGCGCAAATGGGCGCTATGCCGTGGATGCACCGCATGGGGGCGCTGTACTTAAGAGGGCGTCAAAACTGTCTCTAGAAAGAAAAGAAAAAAAGTTTTTCTAGCAGGCATTTTCTTTAACTGCATGAAATGACAATAACAGGAACAGCACTGATTAGGTGTCCCCCTGTTCCTTCACCTCCCCTCCTCCTATCTCTCTGCTCTCCCTTCACACACAGGTGATGCTGTGAACACGCGCCCACAGGCGCGTTATTTATTTATTTATTTTTTCACTCGTGCACTGGAGCGGCAGAAAAGAAAAATATCCAGGGCGCAAAACAGAAAAAGGGAGAAGGAAGTTGTTTATGTTTATTAAATTTGTTCTTTTTTTTTTACAAAAGAAACACAATACAAGACAATCCCATAAATGATAATGTACAAAATATAAAAAAATGAAAGGTAGCAGAAAGAAGAATAAATCTTATTATATCTGCCCCTTTTTTCAAACAATCAGATTAAACAATAATAATCTTCCACCAACAGTACAAAATGACTAACTCTTTCTAATTTTCTAACTAATACAATACACAATACGTCATTTCATATATATTTTTAACAAATTCATTTTGATCATTTTCTTAAATGTAAACATTGACTTGGCATTTTTAACTACATTCTCCAAGCCATTCCATAATCTAATTCCCTGGATTGAGGTAGAACGTCCCTTCAAACTAGTTCTGAATTGTGGTTTTATAAACATCTCTGTTCCCTTAAGGTTATAACAACTTTGTCTTTTAACAAAATGCATTTGGATATTTAAAGCTCGTAGCTCCCGAAGTTTTTGGCAGGATGGAAAAAAGCCTTTCAGTGTGGTCAAAAGATAGTAGGTAAGTACAGTCAGTGTATGAGCAGGACAGGAGGCTTGTAAATATTCAGGTATTAGCTAAAGCTAGCCTAATAGGAATCGTCCCATATTTGGCTGTTAAATAAATGTTGCCTCCCCTAGACGTGATTTGTTTAATATTTTTATGAATATTTGATACGTGTCACACACACATCCACACACTAAGTGTAAGAATCACCTAAATAAAACTCAGGAAACATTAACACAGGAAAGCAAAACTGTGGTGGCAGTTCCCAGCTATGTTCCAACGCAGTGCTGCAATTTATTCACTCATATGTACATTTATTATTATTCCATCCATCCATCCATCCATCTTCTTCCGCTTATCCGGGGTCGGGTCGCGGGGGTAGCAGCCTAAGTAGGGAGGCCCAGACTTCCCTCTCCCCAGCCACTTGGAGCAGCTCCTCTGGGGGAATCCCAAGGCGTTCCCAGGCCAGCCGAGAAACATAGTCCCTCCAGCGCGTCCTGGGTCTTCCTCTGGGTCTCCTCCCGGTGGGACATGCCCGGAACACCTCACCAGGTTATTGATTCTTTAATTAAAGATGAGTTGTACAAGTTTATGTGTGTATCTCCTCAGTGTCACTATAGCCCTTAGACTCAAAAAGATTAGTGACCCATGTTCCCAACCTTTTTGGCAGAGGGACACTTGAGTTTAAATGTCTTATTTAATATCACTACAGTGGTGTGTGTTGTGATGTATCTGGTACGTCAGATAAGATGAAATGTCCAGTCAGTAACTGTTATCCAACAAGGAGATCATTTAAGTTAAAGTTTCATTTCTATTGTGGTTTGACTGCTGTATTTTTAATCTACTTAACACAAAATTAATGGCATTCAGCTGTGAGGATGGAGAAAAGGAAAAGAAGATGACAGAGGAATCAGGACAGACTGGGGAAGGCGACAGGTTGGTCTAATGCAGGTGGAAGTGAGGGAACAGCTACTTAATCCCAAGCAATAACATGTAAACATTATTTTTAAAAACTGTATTAAGATCTGTAATTTTTACAACTAATGTATAATGCTTTTTAGACCATATGACAGTGCAGAATGCCACAGACAAAGGGTGAAGGAGACAGACACGAGGTCAGTGATAGAGGAGACAAGTGATGACATCAGGTAGGAATAATTACATTAGGGAGGCAACAAAAACCTATACTGTATACCATGATGGTTTGAATTTCTGATGACCATCTTTCATTGTCTTCTTTCATGGAAAGTAACAGTTTAAATGTCATAAATGTTAAAACTCTGACATGGACTCCAGGCTGTTAAGATTTCATATTTTCGCTACATAAAATATTGAGCACTGATTACCACTATTGTTATATATTTTTACTTTATTAAACTTCTTATTTGTTTATGATTGGAATGATCACCTGATATAATATGTAACATAAAAAAATCTGTAATATTGCTACTGTATTTTCTAAGTGCATGACTAAGGGAGGAAAGCTGTATGAGGCGGCAGGTAAAAAGGGGGGGGGGGCGCCGTTGATGTTTTCGCATCCACCTCAAAAATATGTAGTTGCGCCCCTGCGTATAGCACGCGCGTTCGGACATGCGTACGGCCGTACCCAGAGCTATACTGGAGCCTTAAGTCTAAAACCCACAACAAAAAACTAACCTTCACAACCGTTTAAATCCACAGGATTTAACTTGACATCGGTTATAAAGCTGAGACCTGGTTTTTTTGTGTGTGTTGCATGTTGGAATCTGACAACCAGAGTTAGCTGAAGCAGTTGAAATGTTGTTTTCTAGTTGCTTAATCACTACTTTTGTTGTGGTTGAAATATTGTTTTGGTTCTGAACACTCCCAGCCAAAATAAGTTTTGTATTGATACAAGTTAATGACTTAAATGGATTTAACTATGCCAACATGCAGTTAATTTGTTAAAGCTCAATAATCGTTGAAGAGCCATTTTAGATTAATGCTACCTTAGGTACCATAAACTACACTGGTCTCACAACTTTTCAAGTCGAACCGACTCGAACATTTCTATTCTAAAGTTACCTAAATTTTAAAAACGAGTCTCGCCATAGACTCCACATTTTTAAAGGTAAAAAAACAAAAACCTCAGTCGTTCATCAAAAGGACAACAGACAATTAGACCAAACTATATTTTCTTTTTCTATTTTAGTTCTAACTTTAACCAAGTTATGAATGGAGGAATAGTTTGGAAGATGAGGCCTTCGTTACAGAAGCCCTCATGAACCTTCTATAGGTATAGATCCCTATATCTAACTTTTACAGCATGACCCACCCCTTAATTGGTATTTGTAGCTGATCCAAACCATGACAGCTTATACACCAGGTGCATATAGGTAAGGCTTAATGTAAAATCCCAATCATAAGCCCACCTAAAACCACATAAATGCATGACACATAGAACCAGAATGGCACCGACTGGAAACCACCCAGCCAACAACCTTTGATGTGAGGACCTGTAACTCCAACGTTGGTCTCCAATCTTCATCCAAGAGACGTCTCCTCTGCGTCGATCAAGGGATACCCTCTACATGCTGATACAAAAACAATTGTTGTTGATTAAATCAACAACTCTAATCGTTATGGAATTACCGCTGTGGAATTACCACTGTGGATTATAAGCTTTGTTTTCCAAGGGATTATAGACTCAGTTTTCTAAGGGATTACAGACTCGGTTTTCCAAGAGATTATAAATTTTGCCGCAATGGGATTATCAACAAACAGTATGGAATTACCAACAAACAATATGGGATTATGTATTTTTTATTTTTTCCACTTGCTGGATTACATCAAGATCAGAGACATTTGGAAGTATCCTTTCGTGTTGGAATTCATCCCCGATGATTTCCAAAACGGGGGACTGTAGTGATACACCTGTCTTTCTGAGACTGTACTGGACCACACTCTGATCTCTGAACTGTCCAAATAACACCTTTTCACTGAATCGCTCAGTGAAACACATTAACACAGTTTTATTTTATTAATTTGAATCGACACAAATTAAATCACAATAGACTCTTCATTCTTTAATTTTGTTCTAATTCAAATATAATCAATGCATAACCTTGTGTTATTCGTATTAGCAGTGCTATTATTCTTCATATGCTAGTATTATTCTTCAATATTGGTGGTAATTAATTACTCTGTCTAAAGTTGAATAAAATGTCAAGTTGAACTTTTCAGATTTGTTTAGAAGTTAGAATCAGCTTAACCAATAATCTTATAACTGGCTCCTTTTTTCTGTCCTTCTCTTAAAACAATATTTCTCTGTTATTCTGAAGTGACCTTCACTCATTTGATTTCTGATAAACTATTTGACCTAAGCTAACTCCCTCCCACTGGTCGAACGAACCAATGAGGGTAGTGAGTATCACTGATGTCAAACTCCCTTTAAAAGTTCCATTTCCTGTTTCTTCCCCAGTTGCTGGAGGAAGTGTAAGAAGTAATACTTTCTCTTTTAACGGTCGAACGTTTGGTCAAATGCCAAAGACCATCGTTTTTCAATAGGGCTTATAACATGCTAGTTATAAGTCCGCCTCGAGCTTCAAAGCTCCACTTTGAATGAAAATTCCTTCGAGGAATCTTTTATCTTGAAATCTTTTATCTTGAAAAGCCAAACCGGAACTAGTATCCGCAACCTCAGGCAGGTTGATGTGGACTTGAACGAGCCGCTGGAAAATGGACACGCTGTGAAGCCTGCAAACGTAGCCAGATAGCCGATCTGTGTACATTTCAAGTTGGCCCACTTTGCCTGAGCTGGGGACAGAGAATCTTTGCAAAAGGTAAAAAGTCATTGTTCAACGCGGACGGGAGTCTAGCGGATGCCGCCGAAGAGCTGCCATGTTTCTATTGAAACACTTCAAGATAATTCACTCCCTCACTCTTCCTTCTTCCTCCTCACTCTTAACTATTTCTTTTAAACTTATTCTTGCCAGTAACTAAGTTAAAAAGCCTCCAGATAATAAGTAATATGTCATCTTATTTACCGTATTTTCCGGGTGAAAAGTCGCACCGCCCTATATGTCACATTAGTCCAATTATGTCCAATAAAGTTGGAAAATCCATAAACGTGTCGCACCTCCGTATACGTCGCATCTATAATGCGTCACCGCTGACACGTTGCGTATGTTACGCGTCACCGCCCTGCTGCATATGGCAGCCACAGGAGCGAGCGAGCATGGAAGGACTTTACAAGATTAATACGGTCAAAACAATTATTTGTTTGCTGAAAATTATAGCAAAGATGTGTCTGAGCTTAACCTTTCCTTAATAAATTCATGAAATGGTCAAATCAGCTGGATTTAAAAAAGTAGTTTTGCTACGTGCACGCGCGTGGGTGGGACGGCTTCATTTCTTTAAAATTTAGCAAGATAAAAACTTAAAAAATATATTTCTTAGCTGACATTATAGCACAAGTGTTTCTGAGCTTAACCGTGCCTTAATAAATTCACGAAATGGTCAAATCAGCTGGATTTAAAAAAGTAGTTTTGCCACGTGCACGCGCGTGGGTGGGACGGCTTCATTTCTTTAAAATTTAGCAAGATAAACACTTAAAATATATATTACTTAGCTAACATTATAGTACAAGTGTTTCTGAGCTTAACCTTTCCTTAATAAATTCACGAAATGGTCAAATCAGCTGGATTTAAATTGTTTCGCTTTGACGTCTTCCAAACGGTCGCAAAAATAAATTATAAATAAATCAAATTTTGGCTCAAACATCTCCTACAGCTAATGGGTTGTAAATATCCATCCAGTGATTACTTTCTGTTAGGGGTGTAACGGTACGCTAAAATCACATTTCGGTTCGGTTCAATTACAAGGAGGGTTCGGTTCGGTAAATTTTTGGTACAAAAAAAAAAGACAAAATTAAGACTTACAAAATGTTTATTTTGAAAATATGCCAAAAATATGTTTGTATTGTATTGTAGTAATAAATAAAAGTGACCCATTTGGATGATATTTTAAATAAACAGCACTCTACAATAAATAAACTATATGAACAATAATAAAAATCTTAATAAATACAATAACAGTCAGAACCAGAACAATAAGCAACAACAGACTGTTTACAATCTAACTAATCAAGTTTTTGTCCAGTAGTAGCAATGTGGCTGTATTTGTCCTCATTACTGTACTCAAAACTTCTTCTTGGACCTGTTCCTCCAGGACAGGTCCTGGAAAAGTTCAGAGTTCAGTTCAGTCATCACACACTTCTTGTTTACATTACTGCACACTACTGTACATGCTGTACAGTTACTGTGTGTGTTTATGGATGAATGGGTGGTGTACATGTAATGTGTTAGATAAGTGTAAATCAAAGTCAAAGTCAAAGTCAACTTTATTGTCAGATCTGCAATATGTACAGTGCAGGACATACACAGGACCGAAATTGCGTTTCTCTCAGTCCCTCGGTGCAACAGTAAACATCTAAACATTGAAACACTGAAACATATAATAATAGACATAAGCATAAAATAGTAAAACTAACACTGTCCTGAGTTTTTTGCATAGTGGTATAAGAGTATGAAAATTTACACCAACTCTAAAACTAAAACATTAAACATTTAATGAACATAATATTGTCCTGAGTTTTTGCATACTAGTATAAAAAAAGAGTATAAAAAGTATAACTAAAATAAACTAAAGGTTTCTAGCATTGACATTTGCAAAGTGGCAAAGCAGCGTATGAGTCAATGTACACAGTATATGTATGAGGTAGTAGTTGATGTTGTTGTAGAGGCAAAAAGTGGCATATGCAGTAAGGCACATTGGGCATCCCTAAATAAGACCGTTCAGAGCACACTGTATATGTACCAGCAGTGGTGTAGATATTAGAGTAGTGTAAATAAATGTAAACAGTAGTAATTACATGTAAGCAGTAGTAATAAAAGTAAACAGTATTAATAAATGTAAACAGAGAATGTAAACAGTATTATGATTATAGGCAGTGATGTAATACAGACATTAGTGCAAGTATGAGAAGTAGTGCAAACTGTATGAGCACATGACCGAGAGTTTAGTGAATAACCCGTTTGATGACACAGAGTCTAGTGTTAAAAACTTTGTGTTGAGTGATAATATGTGAGAAAGTTTTAGTGTTAAGGCAGTTCAAATGGGAGGGGAGGCAGAGCAGGCAGAGTGTTTAGCATTCTGACTGCCTGATGAACAGAGCTGTCTCTCAGTCTGCTGGTTCGAGCCTGGAGACTCCTCAGTCTCCTCCCTGATGGCAGCAGTCTGAAGCAGCTGTGTAGTGGGTGTGTGGGATCACCTGCCATGCGGTGGGCTTTCCGAGTGAGGCGTTTGCTGTGTAAGT
>JBBPBX010002697.1:77399-88348 GCA_038048925.1 Garcialebias charrua
TACATACATACAGTGTTTCCCCTAGTTAACTTGCCATGGTGGGTGCTCATCTCATCCATGATTTTTATTGACAGGGGGACGGTCACATGTCTGAGTGTAGCTTGTACTTGTCAGGATGGTGACAGTACTAACAGTTTTTGAGTGGGGGCCCAGGGCATTGAGCATGAGGGAAGAGGCAACTTGAGTGCTCCCTTTAGCTTTTTAGCTAGAAAGCCTGTATTATGCGCTGCTAGCTTAGTGCTATGCCAGTGCCGGGTGGGTGGTTGGGGGGGGTCAAGTTTGGTTTGGTAGGCGGGGTTCTCAGTTCTGTTATATGGGACCCTCTGTCCACAATTTCATTCGACCTCATGTACCACATTTGGTATGAATGACAATAAAGAACCTTGAACCTTTAAGTTGATACAAGCTGTCCTTGTGAACATACTGGAATATGAATTTTTGAGATCTGGACATTTTTTTCTTTTTTTTAAAAAGAAAACAATAATCTGCTTTGATCTTGGCACTGCACCTACTGACTGTGATAGCTAATCAATCAGGTCAAAATCAACATTTTTTTACTTCACACTAAAGCACTGAACAATTGTTTTAATTTACCCATAAACAAAATGAGGTTTTATTTACATTTTAGAAGGTAACTAACTATTTTTTTTATATTAAACAACTTCAAAACTTCAATGACACTTTCAATTTTAAAACTGTTTAAACTTTTGAATAAAATGTGTCCGTAAAATGTGTGAAACTTGATTCATTTGTAAAATGTCTGTTCAACAGAAACATGTTTGAAAAAAGTCAAAAATCCAACTAAAGCAAATTACCGTAATATTGATTTACATTGTTTAATAACTTTGAGCAAAGATTACAGAAAATGCTCTTTTTCAATACATTTAAAGTTGTATGTTTTAAAATGTTGATCTCAAACCAAATCAGAGCAAGATCTGCTATAAAAATATATTCAACTTGTAAAATATTTTGGATGAAGTGTCTGCTAATATTATATTATAGTGTTTTATTAATTATTATTATTATTATAGTATATAATTATATTAAAACGCACAAACAATAAAGTTGTGTGTCTCATGTTATGACGGTTTTCTATGAACAACAGCTGATCCTGTTGAGGTCAAAGGGGTACTGTCAGCATGAGAGTGAAGATGTGAGGACACATTCTGTGCTACACAATGGAAAAACATTATTAGTTCATATAGCACTCAACTCTGAGACTGCAGTAAGACAATAAATACCCTGATCATCCTTTCTGGACACATTTCATGTATTACACATCTCAAACACACAGTGACGTACAAAGACACTTTAAGTCCTGTAAAACATATAATTTACAACTAACACTATCGAATATAACAAAATATTTAAATATTTAAAAATATTGGGTTAAATTTTAACAACCACTTAAAACAATAGTTTTTAATCACTGGTTTTATTTTTTCTGCAATATTGTAAAGTTAATGTTAGTTTAATTGTTTCATCACGGATGCACATAACGTGTCTGTGATTTTCTACAAATATAAAAAGTGGAGGAAAACATCAAAATATTGAAGAAATTTAGGAAAATATACATGATTTCATTCATTTTGTCACAAAACTTGCCTATTCTTTTGAACTTAGTGCAGCCAAAGTGAAACAGGAATTGACATTAAAGAGCAGTCACTGTGTGAGAGGCAGGGGCCACCCTGGACATGGCTCCAGTCCATCACAGGTCCACAATTTTGACAACAAAAAAGAAATAAAAAAAAACACTTGTTTCTACTACAGTTATATCTGGAGAAAAAAAAGAAGAAGAAAAAACATTGCCAAGAGAATTTTGAATGTCCTGTAATAAATAATGCAAGAAATTAATAGTGAGAGCTGCCATAACCTGCCATCTCAGAACCTCCTCACAGCTGTCAACACTGACACCAAGAGGTTAGAAACAAAAGTGCAGTCAAGTTGGTACAATATGGAGCCATGTTCTGTAACAGCAAGCTGCACCTATAGATTCACACACATTCAACGTGCTTGAGGCATATTGGCACAGTGAACAGCAAGAACACACAGGCGCACAGAAACACAACTCTCCTGCCGAGCCTGGTTAATCACTTTGCTATAAAAGCAGGCCTCTTATTAGGGTGCTGTGCATCAGACAGGAAATGCTGGGTAAATTACACCTCATCGCCATGGAACTACCCAACCAGCCTCATGGCAATGAGTCAACCACAGTGCAGTAAAAACAACCAAAGTACTACTATGGAAGAAGAAAAAGACAGTAACAAAAGCAATTGCCATTAAAATATTTAACACGGGCAAATTGTATGTATTTCCACATTTCTAAGAGGTGAAATTAATACAATGCCAAATGAGACTTTGCTGGCCATTTCACCAAAAAAAGCTGTTTTAATCTAGAAGTAATATCTTACTCACTCATATCTTTGTCTGGTACTTAAAAAGTAATACATAAAGTAAACTATACAAACTGCCTCTAAACATATTTTGTTGTTAAAAAGCTTCCTTTAAATGATTTATGAAGGTTACTTAAATGAAAAGTTAAGTTATTTTGAAATACAGTACAGTAAAGGACTGCGGACATTTTATGAACAATTTGTATCTAACCTGATGGAAATAGTTATTTGAATAACCTCAGATTCCAGAAATAGAGTTTAATTCTGATCAAACTAAGGATCTAATAGCCATGACCAAATCTTAAATGTTTTCTAAAAGCTTATGCAAAACAGTTGCTCCAATGTAAGTTTCACGACTATTCTGGAAGAAAAAATATTACCTGTAAAAAGTGCTATAGCTACACTTTATTTATGCTTTTTCTATCGCTTGCAGATAACCACGGAATTCTATAATTACCTTATTTAAGCAGGGAAATCCCATTAAGATCACAGATCTCTTTTTCAAGGGTGGCTTGGGCCTGAAAGCAGCCTAGACATGCATACCCTTACAAACACAAGGATACAGTGCAAACTCCACAGCCCAAGCCTGACCCAGGGACTGAACCCAGGACATTCTTGTGGTGAGGCAACAGTGATAACGGCAAAGCTGCCATGCTGCCAGATATATACATGTAATCTCTCACTGGGTTGCAACTACCGGTAGTAACTAACTGATGAACAGCATTAAGAGGGAGTCTCCAAAATGTTATGTGACACTTGCAGGGTTTTATGTTGCTCAAATTTTGAATGTTTTCAAAAAATGTATATACAAAAATATGGGTTCAAAATAATCAGTCATTGCAGATGTCTCAAACCCTTCCCAATTTTGTCGAAGCCATCTTCAACCTATTTCAAGTGCACCATACTGTAGCTGTATTTTGACACCTGAATAGGAGTTTTCTATTGCCAAAAAAGAACATCCATCCATCCATCCATTGTCTTCCGCTTATCCGGGGTCGGGTCGCGGGGGTAGCAGCCTAAGTAGGGAGGCCCAGACTTCCCTCTCCCCAGCCACTTGGAGCAGCTCCTCTGGGGGAATCCCAAGGCGTTCCCAGGCCAGCCGAGAAACATAGTCCCTCCAGCGTGTCCTGGGTCTTCCTCTGGGTCTCCTCCCGGTGGGACATGCCCGGAACACCTCACCAGGGAGGCGTCCAGGAGGCATCCTAACCAGATGCCCGAGCCACCTCAACTGGCTCCTCTCGATGTGGAGAAGCAGCGGCTCTACTCCGAGTCCCTCCCGGATGACTGAGCTTCTCACCCTATCTCTAAGGGAGAGTCCAGACACCCTGCGGAGAAAACTCATTTCAGCCGCTTGTATCCGAGATCTTGTTCTTTCGGTCATAACCCAAAGCTCATGACCATAGATGAGGGTGGGAACGTAGATCGATCGGTAAATTGAGAGCTTTGCCTTTTGACTCAGCTCTCTCTTCACCACGACAGACCGGTACAGCGCCCGCTTCACTGCGGACGCTGCACCTATCCGCCTATCGATCTCACGCTCCAGTTTTCCCTCATTCGTGAACAAGACCCCGAGATACTTAAACTCCTCCACTTGGGGCAAAAAAGAACATATATTTCACAATAACATATAACATAAAACCACATGAAATGTGGACTCCAGCAGACTGAATCATAAACTTAAGAGAAGTGGTTAGAAATAAGCCAAGGTATGCATAATGTGGGCAAAGGAGGGCAATAAAACGATGTATGTAGCCTAGAATACAGGTAGTCCCCGACTTACGAGCGAGTTCCGTTCCTCCGAGGCGCTCGTAAAGCGAAAATTCGTAACTTGGAACGGCCGCCACGTGTCTCGTAAGTCCGGAATTTCGCTCGTAAGTTGGAACGGTTTTGCTAGCGCGACTACAAACACTCGTTTTTCATCGAAAAACTGCTTACGAGTGCATAAAAATGATCGGAAACGTGTGTCCACATGTTTAGCTAACGAACTGTGGTGAAAAAACACAGAAAAACTCGGTATTTTTTGCGTTTTTTCCAAAAATTCGCCAGCTCGTAAGTCCGGAACCTCGTAGGTCAGAGCGCTTGTAAGTCGGGGACTACCTGTACAATTAAACAAGTCATACACACAAAAATAAGCTGACTTTTAAAAGAAAATTGGCTAAGAAAACAGTTGCACTCTTAGTTGAATGCAAATATAGAAAATTTTGTGAGCCTTCAACTGAAAATTTGCCTATTTTATTGCAATATTAAGTCAAGTTTGAAACACTAACTAGTCAATAGCCTAGCCTCCAACAGTCTCAGCCCAGTGAAATTAAACAGCTTTAAAATGGTAACTTGATTGTAATACAGATATTATAAAACAGTATTTTCATGAACTACTAGAACATTTGTTAGTCTGAAGTTGTAATGTGACGTTAATTATTGACTTTGATCGGCCCTGGTTAGACTAGCAGTTACCTCATCAGTCTAAGCCCGTCACGAGAACAAATTTTGCTGGATGATTGTCTCAAAAATTATTGTGATAAACAATAATACTGTATTGTTTAAAATGTTACAATATTTAATAATTATTGTCAAATTTAAGAAGAAATGTTGGTTAATTTTATTTTGAGTGTAGTACCTTTTTTGACCAATGGATGGCCATATAAGACAGTTTGAACTAAAGGATGGATAGTGAGAGAGCGAGCAACGTGTCTCTTTAAGAAAAATGGGAGGGAGGCCTCCTTGACTTGACAGGGAGTTGAGCCTTGTAATCAGTAGAAAGAGAGAAATGATAAAGCCTATAAATAAATGAAAATGTGGTCGATAATTTTCATTTATCATGCGATTAATTGATTTATTGTTTATCGTCACAGGCCTACATCAGTTCAAACAGAAATACACTATTTCTCCAAACTATGTTCATAAAAGCTATCTACTTTGTACAACCAGTGAGATATTATTAACATGTTTCTCTCAGAATCCCATTTCAAAGGATATGGTCTTTTTTTCATTCATTCAACCTTTATTTAGGCAGGTTTATCTCATTAGCCGTGTTTCCATCAAGGTTTCTAGATGCACATTTTGAAGTATCGCATCAGAAAAGCTGAATGGAAACGGCAAGATGCGAATTTACTTCCTCAAATTCTCAAAAAAGTTGATACGCTCGCTTGAGGTGGTTTTTGGGTTCTTCGAAACAGAGCTGATGCGCAAAACGACAGATGGAAACAGATTTGCCGACTCAGTTCTGCCGTAGCGAACATTCACGTCACGTGACTTCGTCTCCGGACAACATGTAACATCGCTAAAACTAGTTGGCATGACAGAATAAATACAACTTGCCCGATAGCAACACATACCTGAAATATTCTCTCCATTTTGACGAGATGTGTGGTCGGGTCCTGTTTTCAACCGCTACTTCCTGTTTACTGTAGACATGCGTAACGCTGACGTCTGACGTAATGCCGCTTAGCGTGGCCTGGTAGATGCGCTTCAAGCCAGTTAATGGAAACACTTCTGCTTCGCATTAATTTTTAGGGATGGGGCAGATCCGATCCGGTATCGGTATTGGTATCCGATACCAGCATTATTTAAGTATCGGGTATCGGATCAAACCTGCCGATACTTTTCCGATCCAGCTTCAAAGAGCACTTGTGTTCAATCACAATCTGTGACTGCCCTTTTTAACATTGTGTGAGATAAACCCAATGAAGACACTCTTAAGCCTTACAATAAGGGGGTTCCCTATTGTAAGGCTTAAGAGTGTCTTCATTGGGTTTATCTCACACAATGTTAAAATGAATAGTTTGGGTGCAAAAGTTTCATTATACAGAGTCAAATACCTGAACAGTATCGGATCGGGAAAGTATCGGTATCGGTCGATACTGAGTTAATAAGTATCGGTATCGGATCGGAAGTGAGAAATGTGGATCGGTGCATCCCTATTAATTTTTATTTACATTTTTGCGAATTTTCAAAAATTCACTCAAAATTTGTATTGAAAATAGATGGAAACACGGTTACTGAGCCTCAAGGACTCATTTACAAGAGAGACCTGTCTACAAACTAAAGAATGATGACAACAGCAACAATAGATTTTCCTTGAACAATCGACAATAGACAAACATAAGAGAGAAATACCGTTTTTTTTTAAAGTTGTTGCCTATGCCAACAACATTTGGAATAAAAGATCATGTTTAATTTGACTCAAAAACTCCCAAAGAGAAAATAAGTTTTACATTTTTGTTAATTACTTGTGAAGAATCACTCACCAGTATAATAGCTCATTTTAATCTCTAGCCCAACAACATTCAATAAAACAATGTTAATAATAATTAATAATATGTTAATGTTAATGTTAATAATAAATAAAAACCTTCCTCCACCTAAACACAGATAAAACTGAATGCATTTTATTTGGTGCACCTGATGACACCAGCAACATCCTTCCCAGTCCCAGTGTTGGTTTTCCCCTCCCCCACTTCAACCCGGTGGTCAGAAATCTTGGAGTGCAGCTTGACTCCAACTTAAAGTTTGATAAACAGATCAGTTCTGTTGTCAAGACCAGCTTCTTTCAGCTCCGTCTGCTCTCTAAAGTAAAGTCATTTCTCAGCCGTGGTGATCTGGAGAAGGCCATCCATGCCTTTGTGACCTCCAGACTTGACTATTGTAATGCTTTGTATGTTGGTATTAATCAATCCTCCATCTCCCGTTTACAGCTTGTACAGAACTCTGCCGCGCGCTTTTTGACCAACACACGAAAATATGAACACATCACTCCTGTCCTGTCCTCTCTACACTGGCTCCCGGTTCAGTTCAGGATACAGTTCAAGCTGCTCCTGTTTGTTTTCAAAGCTCTGAATGGACTTGCACCTCTCTACATCTCAGAACTTTTGAAAGCCCATCAGCCCGGCAGAGCTTTACGCTCTGCCAGTCAACACCTGCTGGAGGTGCCTCGCTCAAGGTACAAACAATGGGGAGACCGGTCATTTTCTGTTGCCGGCCCAAAAGCCTGGAACAGCCTCCCCCTTGAGCTGCGTGCCACCTCTGATCTGACTCTGTTCAAAACCAGACTGAAGACCCACTTGTTCAAAAAAGCTTTCAGTGTGTAACTTTTATTACTTTTGGTATTTTAATATGTAGCATTTTTTATTTCCATTGCCTTTTTATTTCCACTTGTTCAAATAAGCTTCCAGTGTGTAACTTTTATTACTTTTGGTATTTTAATATGTAGCATTTTTTATTTCCATTGCCTTTTTATTTCCACTTGTTCAAAAAAGCTTTCAGTGTGTAACTTTTATTACTTGTGTTATTTTAGTATGTAGCATTTTTTTATTTCCATTGCCTTCTTTTATTGCTGTTGTTTCTTATTCTATTTTCATTGATTTATTGTTCCAGTTTATTCATCTTTTTATCCTGTTAAGCACCTTGGTCAATGCAAGGCATTGTAGGAAGGTGCTATACAAATAAAGTTTATTATTATTATTATTATTATTATATAATTCATGAAAAATCTTGAACAAGGACAAGAACCTTTAAGACATTTACTGCTAATTTACAGAACTATAACCATTGTCAGTGGTTTTGTAGTCACTGAACACTGTGTCATAGTTAAAAGGAACTCATACTGGCTCACATCTACAAGCAAAAACACAAGTTTCCCACTTGTGTTGTCATTAAAAACAGAATAGTTCCCCAGCTTCTCATTTAACCTAAGCCCTACGCTTAAATCCTTAACCACATAAACCACCCATTAGCCAAGTCCATCCCATGATTCTGGAACAAAATTCTTTTGTTGCATTGTTCACACATTCTTGTTGGCTGTGTTTAGACAGATGCAGTTCCATGTGCTCTCTAGGGTCATAAGAAGTCTTACACCATGGCCGAAGATGTGCTGTTGATCAAAGGCTTTAGTGCAAGAGCAGAGTCACTTGTTTTAGTTGTTTTTCTTTTTCTATGCAATACAAGATATATACATCTGTTAGCCTTAAGGATTCACCTCAGTTTGTGCAGAGACAAGTGTAGACCTTTCTTTTTTGGCATCTCAAACTGCTCCCTCAACCCTGTTTACTCAGCTGGTTTCCACGCCAATCTCCAGGACTTTGTTTTCACACAGCAACATGTGTTAACTTAATGCTCTGCAACAGATTTCAAAGGCAAGCTTAGATGGGTCAGCAGAAGGTAATAGGGTGATTTATTGATTTATTGGCTCAAAACAGGTTTTAAGTGCAAAACAAAAGCAAAAAGGTTAATTTTAAGGTATTGGTGGATTGAGACAGGGAAGCTGGGATGTAGGTTTATTGCGTTAATGTTGAATTTAGTCACCATATAAGCACAGATTTCAGTTACAAAGTCCCAAAGGTTGTTTATCTTGCTTGATTGGATTATGGCCACACACACCTTAAGCTCAGCTTCCACCACCAATCAATGAGGAAATGAGGTGTCAACACTCTCGTGTTTATTCAACACTCATTTATTTTTCTACCGGAAGCCAGGGAAAGCTCTGTGACAGAGCGCAACAGATGAGTACCGGTACATTCATTAAGTGTTTATAATTACTGCATAAAGTGCACAGGATATGCAACAAGAGTTTTATTTCATGTATCTGATGTACCGGTACTTCTTTCATTTTGTTACCTTTACCTTTTTATTGTCTGCTTGTAAATCCTTATATTGTGCATGTTTAAATAAAAATGTACCTTGCATACTGAAATTTTTAGATTAAAAAATTGTACAGTAAAATGCATACATAACATTACATGCATATTGTAAAAATTCTAAAATGTATTTCCTATTGCAAACAAAAATGAGCTTTTGAAGTAATGGCTGAATATATATATATATATCGATAAAAATAGAAAATAAGGGTAATATGGAGACATAGTCTTCCACTGACGTGCCATCAAGACAAAGTCCTGCCCAGTAGCTGGTACCAACAAAAAAAAAAAAAAACTGGGGCAATTGAAAATTCTCTTTCCAATTTATGCTAAATGCCACTATGTAAACATTCTAGCATGAACACCAAGCATCTGCACTGCTTTATGCCCCCTCTCCTAATTGAAAACGTTATGGGGGTGCATTACACTTAGGGTTTTTATAGGCTGTGCTATAAAGCCCTAGCAGGCCCTGAGAGAGGAAAATGCCCATTAACTTATAAGGTCCAGGCCTTGGCTCTTTTAATTGACAACCTCTAGGCTACTTTCATCACTTGTCGACTTCATAGCAGCAGTCAATGCTTCCTCCAGGATGCTGTTGCATCTTTGACATGAGGGTGTTTGTGACAAAGAGCAGTCTGCTGCCAATGCGAGGGCGAGAGCTCTAGGCTGTCCATAAAACAAGCACACACATTCCTCTCTTAGCTCTAACCAAACCATCTGTGGGGGCTGTACTTAACCACTGATGTACTGGTTCTTAAAACCCCAGTCATAATTTAGCATAAGTCTCATTTGGAAGTGTAGAATTTATGGTTTACAATAAGTAGATGCTGAAAATTGAAAAGGTAATATCTAGGAAGATAAGTTTACTTTAAATCAGTCTATATGCAAGACAAGAGAAGAGAACGAGAGAATAGGAAGTGAAAACTTAAAAAAAGTGTTAGATTCCCCACAAGCACAAAATAAATAAATAAATACAAAGAGAGACCCACCAAAATGCAGTGACAGTCTCTTCACACTCTAATTTAGCAGGATTGTCAGCTTTGTGCCTCTGGAAATTTTTGCACCTTAGTTTAGACTCACATGTCACAAGATTGCTGACCACAACAGACGTGTTACTGAACTATTAAACACTAAAGTTTTGTGTTACAAACTAAGATGATGTTTGAAGATTATTACATCCATAACTCAGAAAAAGTTATGGGAGCACATCACATTTTTGGTTATTTGGAAAGCTCGTAACTAAATCTGATATATAATTCAGAGGAAATTGTATGCAATTCAAGATTGTAATTGTAATTCTGTCAAATTCAATTGAATTCTAAATCTTACTTTTAACCTACAAAGCTCTCAACAACCTAGCTCCATCTTATTTTAGAGATCTGAAGGTTATGCACCATAACCCATGTTCCCTGAAGGAAGGGAACAAGGTGCAACATATGAGTATGGGAATTGCGCCCCGCGTGGTTCACCTGAAGTAATACAATCACGCCTTTTAAGGCAGGTGGTCGTCAGCAAGGAGGCCCCGCCATCTTTGCATAAAAGGTGCTGACGCTCCACCTTCATCCTCCAAGTGCACTTCACCGAGCTTGGGCATTGAAAGGGCAAACATGTGTTGCACCTCGTTCCCTTCCTTTAGGGAACATGGGTTATGGTGCATAACCTTCAGTTCCCTTATCAGTCAGTCCACTCAGTGCAACATATGACTATGGAAACGTAATTCAATCACGCCCTGGAAATGCTCTGGAAATGCATGCTTGTGAGAACTTTATGCCTTAGACTACAGGCGTCAGCTGCTCTCTACTTTGTGGTAGAGAGAACAGCCTGAGTTACGTCACATGCTGTGACATCTAAACTGTAGTGTTTCACAAATGTGTTTGATGATGCCCAGTTAGCAGCTGCACATATTTCTGCTACTGGTAAACCT
>JBBPBX010002698.1:9910-22514 GCA_038048925.1 Garcialebias charrua
TATATATATATATATATACTGTATATATATATATATCCAATAGAAGTTTTATTCATTCAAGACAGTTATACTTGTTCATAACTTTATTAGTAGTAAGCTTGAGAGTTAACAGATCCAAGCAAACATTTACTGGAACACACCCTGTCAAAATAAGAGAGTTCCCGGAACCTGTTCCAGCAGGATCCGGCTCAAATGATATGCTTATATATTAGTTTCTATGAGACATAAACTGCTCTGAATGTGAGACGACTTTCTGAGGGATTGTCAACATAAAACTCTATTTGACTGATTTGAGACAAACATGAGAACTGCACATTACAGGCAACCTGAGAAGGTCCTATTGCTTTGCCTTCATTCAGCAGCTTAGTCTCTGAGGTCCATATTGCTTCATACACAACATTTTTCCGACTTTCTGACATTTTTCAACATTGGTTGCAAGTGTCAAAGATTTTCCATTTTGTTGTAATATCATGGGAACATTGTAAGAATGTTGACCGATGGTGGTATGATAGTTATGCCCAGTCCTGGCTAAATCTGAGACATAATTAGCCGTTTTGGCACTTTTTGGCAGTACAGTATCTATTTGTCCAACATCCTCATTCAGTTTGGTTTTTAGTAAAAACCTGCAAATCTTCCTGTATGTTTTTGTCTTTTAAGTTAAATACAGGGTTTATAAAATGCATCTTAAACAGAAACTTGAAGTAGCGACACTGAGGTCAGGCCTCTGGACAGAACAGTACAGCTTCGGTCAACGCGTCTGCATTTCTCCGCTCCGTGCTGTAATTTTTTTCTTTGGCTGCTTTGTTTGCTCAAATAACTTCTCGTTCCGTCCTCTGGAGATCGACTGCAAACCCAAAACTTGTGTGATTAACCGAACTGCTGGATGGTTTCCCTCAGCAGCACATCGCTGCTCCCCTCTGATCAAACACACTCTCACACACACAACACAAACACCCACCCACAACCGCACGGTTTCATTTGATTCATTTACCGTAAAAAGGTTGGTTTTATTCCATCCGTGTTTCTCCGTCAGATCATTTCTGATCCTGGATTGCATCTTCCTGTTTCTTCAACTGATTTAGTTTCAGTGAATCTTGACCGTTTCATTTAAGCTGACAACTGTTTCTGTTTTTTTCTTTCTGTGCTGATATGTGCAGGATCTGAGCACAAAATTCAGTGACAGACAATACTTCAAGTTCAAGTCAATTTGATCGTCATTCTCATCACATGTGGTACATGAGGTGGAACAAAATTATGTACACAGGGTCCCAGTTATATCCAAAAATAGCAAAATTATAAAGTGTAAAATAAACAGTAATAAGGATTTAAGACATATACAATAAACACTAATGATGTAAAATGATACAGTAACAGCAGCCTGAACACGAGTCTGTGCTGAGCAGATGGATGTGAATGAATACAGCAGCATGAGATAATCAGCAGCACAGGTATCCTGATGCATGCTCAATAATCCAGGTAGAAACATCTAAAAATATTTAAGTCAAGTCCTGTGGACGGATTAAAAAAAATAAATAAAAAACTTGTTGAGATGTTTCATCTTTAATCCAAAGGACTTCTTCAGTCTGAGGAGCTGTAAAAAAAACTCAGTCTTATAGTAGATCAACCAGTTTGTTGTTGACATTCAAAACTAGCTGTTCACATGCTAAAGGAGGAACATCAGCCTAACAGTTGATCGTTAGCACTCGCCGAACACAGAAGCACAGACAAGTCACATATCACGCATTAGAGTGGCATTACAGTGATTTTAATTAAATTTACATTTTTTATACTTGAAAACTATACAGCAGTGATTGTGGTTGAGTAGTTAGAGCAGTCGTCCTCCAATGCAAGAGTTGGGGGTTCGATTCCACCAGCAGTCACATGCCAAAATGTCCCTGGGCAAACCATTGAACCCCTTATTGCCTCTGATGTGTGTCACATTGGTGTATGAGTGTGATAAAGCTCTGATTATTCATTGTGTAGATCCAGTAAAGTGCTGTATGGATGGTATATGAGGCACATACAGTATTGTAAAGAGCTTTGAGTATATTGATAAGATAGAAAGGAGCTACAAAGTATATAAGTACAGTCCATTTACCATTTATACTTTTTAAATATATATAGTTTTTAAATATTTGAATGCAAAATGAGGTTTGTGATATTTTCAGATGCTGCAGCATGTTAATAATAACATGATAGTTCTCCCAGAGGCCGACTCTTGCCAGTTTTGGCCTGGCTCATGCCTCCGAGCCTGAAAACCATCTTTATGCTCAGAGATTTTTCTTGGAAGTACTCTCTACTGCTATTTTGGATTGCTGTAAGTGACGTCCTCTGAGTTATGCGGGGAAACCACAATGTCCTCTTTTAGGAGTTTTGTTTTATTTCTCTGGCCACTAAAAGTAAATCCTCTCTCCCTCTCAGAACAACGTTTGGTTTTATGCAGGCTGGCTTCTCTGCTGCTTTGTTAAGAAATTAAATGCAGTGGTTGGCAGATTTAAGTGGTTACCAAAGCAGTAATGGAAGATTCCAGTTAATTTTTTTTACTATTCGCTAGCGGCCAGTCAGTGTGTAGAGTTTTCCAGCAACCACATCTTAGAATACAGACGGTAAAATAAAGGTTGCTCTTGAAATGTAGGGAACCAGACGAGATCACAACGAGCAAGGTGAAACTTCTAGTCAATTTAAAAAAGGATTGTGATGTTTTATAACATCTGAACTTGATTTAAGGGTTTATTAGCCTTCGGCTGCACAGTCAAAGTCATCTGTCACGTCCGTGATATCATGCCTCCACTTCTGTCAGACACGTTTTTAATTAGTGCCATTAGTTTTCTTTTGTGGCACTTTAATACGATTTGAAATGTAGCGCAGCTCAGTTTGTTTAAATGGTCTTCCAACAATCTGCTCTTAGATTATTCATTTTCTAAATTCAGCTCATAATTTTTAACAAACTAGCTGCATGCCATGTAGCAGTTCATATATTCATCATCTGCTGCTGAAGGCAAAAGGAGGAAATGTTTTTTTTAACGCTGTGTGTTTGTTTGTAGTGTTTGCAAATCTAATCTAAATCTGCATATACAGTACAATGCATATAGTGTATTCTTAGTTTAGCAGTTTTTTTAGGTCATATCTTAGATCTTATTACTGTTTTTCTTTAAATGTATACTTTTGTTGGATGTAACTGGGACCCTGTGTACACACGTTCCACCACGGTGTATATGACATATAAAGAAACTTTGACTTTGATATTTAAAACTCTTTACCATTTGATGTCAGCTTGATTCCAAATGGCCATCAGAGCTGTTTACAATCAAACTCAGTCAATTTTACAGATATTAAGCTAACATTTGGTTTGGTAGTAACTGACAGTCATTATCAAGACATTGTCCAAGAGCTACAACATTTCACAAGATCACACAAAGTCCCACGAGATGGCTCATTATGGCCTTTACAAGTTGAGCCAAACCAGTGCTTTAAGTGGAAAAAAATAAGTGCCGGTACCCTCCCTAATGTCATAATAATATGCATACCTGCAAACTCAGAAGGGATGAAAAAGGTGACAAACGTTGCGCCAACCCCCCCCCCGAAAGATTTTGTAATTTTTTAACATGCTTCAGGTAAAAGTCATTTACTAACCTGATTTAATGAGGACATAAATAGGAAAGATTGTGTCAACCAAAAAATTAACAACCAACAACAGCAGCAAGTCAAATACAGCAGAACATTTTGCTAACAATGCGCTGCTCCGAGTCAACAGATGCATTAAAAAACTTAAGACTTATCTCTTCAGACAGGCTTTTGGTTAATTTTGTACATTGATTTTAGAGTTTGTTATGTTTTACCTTTCTGTATAGTACTTCTGTGATTTTATGATTTTATTTTTCCTTTTGTAAAGCACTTTGTGACTCTCATGTCTGTGAAATGTGCTATATAAATAAAACTTACTTACTAACAGTAAAAACTAGTTTCTTAAATATGCTGAAGATGTTTTGCAAGAAATTTTGAATAAAGTAGATGCCATTTCCTATTTTAACAAGTTGTTAAACATCTATATTTACCTAAACATGATTCACTAACTATTTTAGAGACATCTAACAAAATAAAGTCAGGTCCTGTGGACAGATTAAAAAATTGTTGAAATTATTATTGATCATGAATCAGGATATTTTAGAGACACCTCATTTAACTAGTTCATATAGACATCATCATCCTGTTTTTAAATTCACTCCTGTGGCTAAAATAATAAAATTAATGTGATACTTTATCACAGTGGCTTTAGGGGTGCAATTGACTGTTATTTTGTTAATAATTTTTATTTAGTTTTATTTGTAACACAACATGCCATTTTACTAAACAATGGTTACTCCACTGCATGTATAAAAATATTAACTTTACCCACACGTTGGAGGAGTTACTTCCGCTTCCCTCGCGCTCCTCTGTCGCGCTGCAGTTTGTTTTTGTTTTTTTACAGATTTCACTGTCCTGTCGTCTCCTCCCCCTGTCTATCCTGAGGTTGTGATTGGCCAAAATGACGCGCTCCACCAAAGATGGTTTATTGTTGTGAAGATGCATTACTCTTTCTTGAAATCCAGTCAGGGGGAAATGATGCATTCTAATCTGCCACGGGTCTTTCAAGTGGAGAAGACGAAAGTTCCGGAACGCACCTTACGCTTAAAAAGAGTCCCGGTACTCTCAGGGTTAAATTTTAGAAGTGGCGGAACTGGGTACCGGTGAGTTCCGGCCCACTTAAAGCACTGAGCCAAACATAAGTTTAGTTTAACAGTCTGCCATGAAAGAAGGGGGCGGTATGCATTTCTTCAAGAAATGCTAAGTCTTTAACAGTCTGTGTTAAACTTTGTGGAACACGCACAGATCAGAGTTTGACGGGTTACAAACAACTGAAGGAACGCTGGGTGTCCCACACCAAGAGCAGACAGGAAACAACTCAGCATGTTTGCTTATCAACAAACAACATGGATGACATGAGGAAGTCAGAGGGGGGTGCGGGAGATATTCCCAGACATGGACGCACAGTTTTCCACTTTAATCCTTGTGTTTATTTGATCTTCGTGTTCACCTTCTTTGCTCTTTTACACAGTAGAGGCATTTTGTTTAGGGTTCAAATGACGTTGACTCCATTAGAAAAGTACACAGTAAAATGTATTCATTGCAGAACGTTTCACAGATGTTTTTGACGTTGCCATGGAGATATTTTCCACTTGTTTTACACGACCAGCTTGGAAAAAAAAATGTGCATGTCTGCTGGAAACCTAAACAACAGGACCCTGACAGAAGGTTCCTCTGTGAGGATTTAAAAAGTAAGATGAACTTGTATCACCTGCTGCACAAGGACAGTAATGCTTTTTTAATTTTTATTTTTTATTTATTTATTTATTTATTCATTTTATAAAAGAAGAACACACAACAAACACGTTTCTCGTATAAAAAAAGAAAATATTAAATGAAAGGCGGCAGAAGAAGAAAATATCTTATTATGTCTGCCCCTTTTTAAAATTAAAATAAAAATTTCAAACAATTATATATAAGTAATAATGAAAAAAATGAATAACTCATCTCAATTTTCAAATTTCGAGACACTACACATTGAACTACTTCATACGGATTTCTTCAACAATTCACTCTTTATCATTTTTTTAAACACAAACATTGACATTGCTCTTTTTCATATCACACGCTAAGTCATTCCACAATCCAACTCCCTGGACTGAGGTAGACCGTCCCTTCAAACTAGTTCTGTATTGTGTCTTTACAAATACATCAGTTCCTTTGTAACAGCTTGATCTTTTAACAAAATGTGTCTGAATATTTAAGGGTAGTGCATTGTTATGAGCTTTATACATCATCATTAAAATATGGTAATCTACTAAATCATGGAACTTCAGTAATTTCAATTGAAAAAATAATATACTAGATGGATGACAGTAATGTTTTCTTGCAATAATCCTTATGGCTCTTTTCTGTAAAATAAAAATAGGTTTTGTAATAGTTTTACATGCTTTTCCCCAAACATTAATGCAATAAATTAAATGTGGAACAATGATGGTGTTAGATACAACGCTTTGTCATTCAATAGGTCCCTAACCTTATACAGTACAGCAATGGATTTTGAAATTTTCATTTTTACAGAGTCTGTTTATTTTGCTTTGACCCTTGTTTCTGTGTGTGTGTGTTTTATGTGACCTTGTAAGGCCAATTTCCCCAAATTATGCTACATTGTGAAGACCAACTGCTCCTTATGGGTCCTAAAGCCCGGGCTCCATAAGAAGAAGTACCGTTGGTGGGATAGGGGTTAGGATTAGGACTAAGGTGTGAATTGAGAATGGGTTAGGTTCAGGGTAAGGGTCAGGGTTAGGCTATAGACATGAATGAAAAATGAACGGAAGTCAATGCAAAGTCCCTGTAAAGATAGAAAGACAAATGTGTGTGTGTGTGTGTGTGTGGGAGGGAGATATTTGCAAAAATATATCTTGTAAACGAGCGGATTCATTTTAACATTAGCCAACATAAAATTGGCCAATGTAAATATCCATCAACTGAGACTGGACTCATTTGAAACAATTTGCAGATACAGGTACTCCCTGACTTACGAGCGCATCAACATACGAGGTTCCGGACTTACGAGCTGACTAACGAACAGTAAAGTTGTACAGAACATACAGAAAATACAGCACTGGTATGTGTTTTTAGATGAAAGTGTGTTAGCTAACAGTTTGTAAACAAGTTTCTGAGCATGTTTATGAACTAGTATGAACGTTTGTGTTGAAAAACGGGTGTTCGTAGTAGCGCTAGCATACTTTTTTCCAACTTATGACCGAAAATCCGGACTTACAAGCGACACGTGTTTCGGATTCCGACATACGAGATTTCGTGTTACGAGCACCTCGTACGAACGTAACTCGCTCGTAAGTTGGGGACCACCTGTATTGAGCTAAAATTTGGTGTGGTAGTCGCTGACAGTCATACTCAACACATGCTCCGAGATCTAACACATCTTTCGTAGACACAATCTACTTTGAGATTTTTATTAATGAAAAGAGCCGCTGCTTCTCCACATCGAGAGGAGCCAGTTGAGGTGGCTCGGGCATCTGGTTAGGATGCCTCCTGGACGCCTCCCTGGTGAGGTGTTCCGGGCATGTCCCACCGGGAGGAGACCCAGAGGAAGACCCAGGACATGCTGGAGGGACTATGTTTCTCGGCTGGCCTGGGAACGCCTTGGGATTCCCCCAGAGGAGCTGCTCTATGTGGCTGGGGAGAGGGAAGTCTGGGCCTCCCTACTTAGGCTACTACCCCCGCGACCCGACCCCGGATAAGCGGACGAAAATGGATGGATGGATTAATGAAAAGTGCGGTATAAATTGAATTTATTATTATTATTTATCTCTCAGTGGTTCAGTTAGCGTTGTGCATTTAAAATGGCTTCGATTTCATCATTTCTTCATGAGTTCATCTCAGATGATCATTCCGGCACAAAAGGCGGTGAGCAGTATACATCTCTTCAAGGAATGCTAGTCCGTTAATGCCATCCATCATCTTTACTCACTTCATCCTTGTCAGGTCATGGGGGTCATTGGTGCCCATGTCCAGCAGTCAATGGGTGAGAGGAGGGGGACACCCTGGACAAGTCTCCAGTTCATCACATGGACACATAGAGACAAACAAGACAAAAAACCATTCAGTCTCTCACTCGCACCAATTTAGAGTCACCAATCAGTCTAACATGCATGTTTTTGGTCTGTGGGAGGAAACTGGAGTACCGGTAGATGTAAACTCCACCCAGAAAGGTCCCGGGCTGGGATTTGAACTGGCGACTTACTCGCTGAGAGGCAGCAGCTCTACCAACTGCGCCACCATGCCGCCTGTTAGTCCATTTATGTAATTTTCATGTATTTTATTTTAAAAAGTCCATCACCACAAATATACCACCTGCCTTAGTAAATATATTATTGACCTTAAATCTGTCAGTCGGTAAATAATGGCCTGTGTGTCTATATACAACAAGGGGTCAGGAATGAGATTGTTATTCATTATCCATCCATCTCTGCATGAAAGCAAAGCAAGTGAATGCATAAATCAAGAGTGAATAATACACATCTGCAGGAAGAAAGTAAATAAGAAACGAGTGGATGAATGGCAGCAAACTCGATGAAAGACAGGATAATAAGGAGCAAGTGAGTGGTTTGAAAAACGAAGCGCCGTGGAAGAGCGCAGGCAGAAATGGGTCAGCCTGTAGACCGGCTTGTGAAAGAAACGAATGGAAGTCAGCGTGTGAATGCAGGAAAAGGTCAATGGATGAACTAGTTCAAGTTCAAGTATCTTTATTATCCCCGAGGGGCAATTAGCTTCACAGTCAATAGGTGTGTACATATTCACACATATGCACATACACACACATGCACATATATATATATATATATAGATGGTGCCAGTGCTTGAGGCTGTCCGTCTGTCGCTCTTGGTTTGGATTGTTTTATTTCTTTGTTTTGTGCTCAGCACTAAGTCTGTGCTTGTGTACAATCGCCAGTTCCTCCTGGATTTTCAAAATGTTGTTGGCAACCTCAGTGCCTTTGATTATGGTGGACAGAAAACTTTACCCCTGTTCCTGTCAGGAGTCCCAGCTGATCTCCTCAGGGCACCTGCGCTGCCCCACCGGCGGAAACGCTGTCGTTACCGCGGTAAACGTGGAGGACAGCTGGTGAAACTAAGGCCCTGTACACACGTAGCCGTTTATCAGTAAAACCGAACAGTTTATGATGCGGTTTGGCCTTTGATCCACACGTGAACTCTGGTTGATGTAACTATAAACGAATAATAACAAAACTCCGGCCAAAGTGAAGATTTGAGAACTCTCCGCTTTCGAGTCTGCGTGTGCACTTTCAGAACGGAGCTTTCTGCTCCACCGCCTCCAGCTGCTGCGGCGCTGACAGTCACACAATGCTCTAAAAAAAGCACTAAAACGTCAACCTACCTGCTCTACATGATTCCCAGTCGACATTTTCCTGCGTTTTATTAATTTTGTACTCCAACACGGTATTTAATAGTAGTTCAACCTCACGGTCTGTCCACACAAACTAAAGAAAATAAATAAATAAATAACAGGAAGTCGCGGCAGTTGGAGGGTTGTGACAGCACTACACTGCCATCTATGGGTTCAGCATATTCATTACAACGCTCTCTGGTGAAATAAAACGGGACATGTAGACAAACATTTTAAATATTCGAACATGTATGGACAGATGGGTTTTTTTTGCGCAAATATTAGTTTTTCAAACACCAGGCTACGTGTGTACAGGGCCTAAAGATCTGCCTGGCCCGTTCTACATCCATTTCTCAATCAAGAAATGGAGTATTTCCGTCTTTCTCTGTGCCTTGGCGTTTCCTGGATCCTGTTGACAGCTGCCTGCTGCCTGTCACCGGCCTGGGCGCGGGCGTTCGCCCCCACCGCTCCTGCTTCTCTCGTCTCCACCGGCGCGGAGTGAACCTGCAGAGCCTGAAGACGCTGCCCCGGCTGAAGACGCTGCCCTGGGTCCTAGCGCCCGTCAGTTTACAGGCTGCAGTTACTGCCAGAATTGGCCTGGTGAACGCCAGGTCTGTAACAAACAAAACCTTCATCCTGCGGGACTTTTTCACTTCCCATCATTTGGATTTATTCTGCATCACAGAGACCTGGGTCGAGGCTGATGACTCCAGTGTTTTTGTTGAACTTTTACCAGACGGCTGCTCTTATCTGAGCTCCCCTCGGATGTCAGGCCGTGGAGGAGGAACAGCAGTGGTTTATAAAAACAGTTTTAAATGCAAGCAGTGCACTGCACCACCTTCTTTCTCCAGCTTTGAGGTGACTTTATTTGAGGTGGGTCGCTCACACCCCGTGCTGTGCGCTATTATCTACAGAGCCCCCAAATATAATAAGGATTTTTTGAATGACTTTTCTGATTTCCTGACTGGAATAATGATAAACCACGATGCAGTCCTTATTGTTGGGGATTTTAACATACATGTATGCTGTCCAGAGAAACCACTGGTGAAGGACTTTCTGAGCCTCACTGACTCTTTTAACCTGGTTCAGTGGGTGGCTGGTCCCACGCATGAACATGGACACACATTGGACCTGGTTCTCTCTCACGGCTTGTCTGTGACCGACCTGGAACTTTATGATAATGTTATTTCTGACCATAGGCCTGTTTTATTTGATGTTGGTTTGTCCTGTGCTCCAGTTAAAAACTACGTTCCTGCCCAGCGACGTAGAGTTTTTAAACCTTCCACTGCTTGTCAGTTCTCTGCTGCCTTTGAACAGCTCTGTGCTCCATCTGACTCTGCTGCTGACACCGATCAGCTGAGCTCCTGGTTTGACGCCTCCTGTCAAACCATTTTGGACTCTGTGGCACCATTTAAACTGGTGCAACCTAAAGCCAGATCTGAACCCTGGTTCAATGAAAAAACTCTTGCAGCCAGACAGGAGTGCCGCAGAGCTGAACGGAGATGGAAAAAGGATAAACTAGAGGTTTCATTTCACATTTTAAAGGACTGTCAACGTCAGTACCAGATCATTGTTAAAGAGGCCAAAAAACAATATTTGTCAGACATTATCACGTCCAATCACAACAACCTGCGTGTCCTTTTTGAAACTATTGACTCTGTCCTGAAGGCCCCACAACCTGTCTGCCATGAAGCCTCAACTGAACTCTGTAATGACTTCCTGCAGTTTTTTATAAATAAGGTTGTTACCACAAGGGCCCTTATTTCAGCCCCTGCTTTTGACCCCTCCTGCTTGGTCCCCTGCCTGGCTGTGTTCGATAGATTTGAACCAGTGACTCTGACCCTTTTAGAGGATGTGGTTGGCCATATTAAGCCATCAGGTTCCCCTCGTGACCTTGTCCCCCCTCGTCTGTTAAAAGAGGTTTTTTCCAGCATCAGGCAGGTGATCCTTGCTGTTATCAATAGCAGTCTGTCCTCAGGTGTTGTGCCAATAAGTTTTAAACATGCGGTGGTGCAGCCCCTGCTTAAAAAGCCCAGCCTAGACCAATCTGTCTTGGCTAATTTTAGGCCCATCTCCAAGCTGCCTTTTATTTCAAAAATTTTAGAAAAAATTGTGTATTCACAGGTGAAATGTTTTCTGGACGAGCACAACATAATGGAGGTTTTTCAGTCTGGCTTCAAAACTCGCCACAGCACAGAATCAGCTCTAGTCAGAGTTTTTAATGATATTCTTATGGCCAATGATTCTGGTGAACATGTGGTTCTTGTCTTGCTCGACCTAACCGCTGCCTTTGACACAGTGGACCATAACGTTTTAATATCACGTTTACAGCACCAAGTGGGTATCTGTGGTACTGCACTGAGCTGGTTTAGGTCCTATCTGGCAGACAGAACCATGTCTGTGAACATAGCTGGTTCTGAATCCTCCACTGCTCCTCTGTGTTTTGGGGTTCCACAGGGCTCCATTTTAGGTCCCCTGCTTTTCTCCCTTTACCTACTTCCATTGGGATCAATCCTCAGAAAGCATGGGATCTTTTTTCATTGTTACGCCGATGATAGTCAGATCTATATGCCACTAAAAAAGAAAGATGCCTCCTCAATCAGGCCACTTCTGTTGTGTCTTGAAGACATCAAAGCTTGGATGTCTTTAAACTTTTTAAATTTTAATGAAAAGAAAACAGAAGTGATGGTGTTTGGTCCTAGTGGCTCTTGTGAACCTTGCCCTGTTGATCTTGGCCCTCTGGCACCACATGTAAAGAAAACAGTTTCTAACTTGGGTTTTAAAATGGACAGTGATTTTAAATTAGATTCCCAGATTGGAGCGGTGGTCAAGACCAGTTTTTATCACCTCAGACAGCTGGCTAAGGTAAAGTCCATCCTTACACAGCAGCAGCTGGAAACAGTAATCCATGCCTTCATCACCTCTCGGCTGGATTACTGTAACGCTCTTTACCTTGGCGTCAGCCAGTCCTCCCTCAGACGTCTCCAGTTGGTCCAGAACGCTGCTGCTCGCCTTCTAACTGGAGTTCATAAGAGGGAGCACATCACCCCCACTCTGGCTTCACTCCACTGGCTGCCTGTTCATTTTAGAGTTCATTTTAAGATACTTTTATTTGTTTTTAAAAGTTTAAATGGTCTTGCTCCATCCTACCTCTCTGAGCTGCTTCACCCATACTCTCCTGCTCGGTGCCTCAGATCAGCTGATCAGCTGCTTCTGGAGGTGCCGAGGTCCAAACGGAGGCTCAGAGGAGACAGAGCTTTTTCTGTTGCTGCTCCAAAACTGTGGAACGATCTCCCTCTTCCCGTCAGACAAGCTCCTTCACTGTCCAGTTTTAAAACTCTTTTAAAAACACATTTTTACTCACTGGCTTTTAGCACAGACTGATTTTGTTCTGCACTGTTTTATTGTTTTTATTGATCTTAATGTTTTAACAACTGTTTTATTTTTATGTGTTTAAATGTTCTTGATTTTATGTACAGCACTTTGTTGCAGCTGTGGTTGTTTTAAAGGGCTCTATAAATAAAGTATTATTATTATTATTATTATTATATATATATATATATATATATATACATATATATATATATATATATATATATATATATATATATA
>JBBPBX010002698.1:22761-61974 GCA_038048925.1 Garcialebias charrua
TATATGTATATATATATATATGCATATATATATATATATATATATATATATATACACAAGACATTAAGACATTAAAGTAACAGTGTTAAAATTAGTGTGCATTAAGAAACCTGATTGCTACAGGGATAAATGAGTTTTTAAATCTGTTTGTTCTACATCTGGGTTGCAGAAACCTGCGTCCAGATGGAAGCAACCTGAACTCGTCATGGAGTGGGTGATCAGGATTTGCCAGAATCTGCCTGGCCTTATTCACTGACCTCACCTTGTGTAGGTCTGCAAGGTTCTTTAGGTCTATGGCAGCAGTCTTGCTGCACATCTTGACAATCCCCGAGAGTTTGCTCTTGTTCTTGCAGGTCAAAAGTCCAAACCAACGGATGAAGGAAAAGGTTAAAATAGACTCAATAAAACATGAATAAAACATTCTCATAAAAGTTGAATCAACATTAAAATCACAAAGCTTCCGATAAAGCTAATGTGAAAGATCTCGTTAAAAGGACGACTTAACGAATGGATCCAAGAATGACAAAGTGAGTAAGTAACATGTTGAGATTTTTTTGAGAACCTTGTTCAGATCTTCTCAAAATCTATTCAGTCTTTTTCCATAAAATTGCAAATGTCTAAAAAAAAAGTGGTTGTCTAGTTTAGTAGTTCAGAACTGTAATTTCTTGAAAATCTTCAAATTGTCACGACGACCTGAGGTCTTGGATGACAAGTTCACTTGTTTCTTGTTTCCTTCTGGTGCAGCGTGTCAGCGGGAGGAGGACGTGTTACTAGTTATCTCAGTGTTTGCCTCTGTGGGTTTCCTGTGAGCTAATTGGAGCCCTCCCATGTGTCCCAGCTGAAAAACTGCATGTTTGCAGTTAAAAATAGGTACAGCATTTCCTGCTGCGCCAGAGACGGGATTTGTCTCACAGTCTCCACCTTTTTGTGCTGCTTGGTAACTCGACTGGTGTTTCTGATGCATGCAAAAAATAAAATAAAAAGGGTGAAGACAAGAGCAAATGAAGAAGACAAAAATGTAATAATCCCTAAAAAGCAAAAAAATGTGCAGAAATATTTAAAACGTAGCTCAGCAATATGTTTTAACAAACGTTCAATAAAAGACTGTGTTATTTTGAAATGAGAAAAGTACTGAAGAGCATTTTAGAGACAGTACATTTTATCTTTTAGCTCAGTTATCTTCTTTACCACAAACACCAACTCTTGTTTTGCTCCTTTTACCTCATGTTGCTCCTGTTTAGTCCAGTTGTCTTCTTCTTATCTCCTGATAGCTGCTGTTATTGATGCTGTGCCTCTAATTCCATTCAGCTTCAAACAGCACCTCCTGTTAGCTTCTGTTAGCACATTTTAGCATCTGTGATTAACTGTGAATAACCAAACAGCACATGTCAGGTCCAGATTGCTGTTAGCGTTTGTCACATTGCCTGAAGTGGGCTTTTATTTAGAAGGTTAAATTCCAAAAATAGAGATGATTTATTTATTTATTTAATTTTTTTGACTGGGTGTATTGTCTTCAATATATTTGGTAAATTGCATTCAGTACGTTCTAGACACCTCCACGATAGGCGAAAATCCACAAAGTGGGGATGTTACATTTATTTTAGAATTTATATACATTTTAAGGTGTATGAAGCCTTCTCACACTCTTGCAATGTTCCTAATGATGCTCTAAACCAGGGGTGTCAAACTCATTTTGATCTGGGGGCCGCATACAGCTTAATCTGATCTCAAGTGGGCCAGACCAGTAAACTCATTCCAAAATTACATAGAACGAACAGTAAGTCCACTTTTTTCATTGTATTAGTGCAAAGAAGAAATAAATTATAAAAATCTTTACATTAAATTAATTGTCCTTTTACACTTTTACTCAGTTTAACATTTATTTAAGACTTAAAACACGTTAAAAAACTGATCACAGTGATTGCACAACGTTTTAAAACATTTAGTCAACAAACAGTTTTATAGGAAGAAGTCCATTTTTCTTGAAAAATCCGACACTCTGTGTCCACTTTTCTCTTTTTTGACAAGGACATTCCGCTGATGAGGGTGCCCGACTGTCCGTTCCAAGAGAAAAAGCGGGTAAAGCGATTGAACTGACTAAAACACAGCGCCTCTGGGTCCTAGAGGCACTGTGTTTGAGTAGGACAACATAGGAACTGATTAAACCACAGCGCCTCTAGCGAACAACATAGGAACTGCAGATTTTTAAGAAAATAACGTTTATTATTATTTTTAAATAATTCAGATTTATCCTCGGGCCGACTAAACCCCCCTGGCCTGTGGGCCGTATGTTTGACACCCCTGCTCTAAACTCTCTAAATTCTCTAAAAGAGCACAGAAAAAGAGAGCAGACTGACTGATGCCACGGTTACTGAGCCAATCAGCGCCCGGGGGCGGACTGGCCATCAGGAGCACCGGGGCATTTCCCGGTGGCCTGGCCTGCTCAGTGATTGCCGAGGAGGACTAAAGGCTTGGTTCGGGTCACGCTTAGTTTTGATTAGTCGCCTTCCACCAACCAGCCAATGGTGTGTTGTGTACAATCTTATGTTGCAAACCCGCGAAAGAGTGAGTCTGCAAAATCAAATTGAAAAGTACACTGTGCAGTCCAAAGCCTGCACCTTAAATTCAAACCATATTCTTATAAATTAAAAGAGACAAAGTATTTTTTTCCCCCACTAGTCTTGTCGAGGTTTAGTATTAGCTTGCGTGGTGTTTGTTCACACCAGTGTGTCGTTTTTGAGAGAAGTGTTAGTCATTAGCTTAGCCTGGATAAAGACCTCTGCCCTTTTCTCTATTTTCCTGCTCTATGACTGATGTCATGGCTGATACTAAATATTGATGTTTACAACAAGCATCCTGTCCAAAAAAAAAATCAGTTGACTTTAAAACTTTTCTGTGTAATTTGCATGTATCCCCTGTGCAAAAATTGGTTCTCTACATGTTGTCATACTAAGTTAGTTTTGTGTTATTGATCGCTTTATGTAGCACCTTGGTCCTGGAGGAACATGTTTTAATTTCACTGTGTATCATGGGCCTTGTTTATGCCTGAAATGACAATAACAGCCACCTGACTTGACCTTTAGATGGGATAAATGGCTCTTTGAAGGGAACCGGATCTTGACGCTCCATTAAGAGCAGTTCACTAGAGCCGTTCAATTATGAACAAGCGATGTCATCACGTGTAGACATATGTCATTACGAATGGCATATGTGATGACGTCAGAGCCATGTGGTACGACCTTGAAACACTCCTCGCCCTGCACCCCTGAGCTGCTGCACTCCTCCCCTTTGCCTGTTTTCCTTCATCAGTGAAGAAGTGATGGAGAAGCGTTTGACCTTAGGTTGAGCCTGGGATGAGCTAGTGACCTTTCCAGGGTATACCCATTCATCTCTGGGATAGATTCACCTCCCATTTGACCCCAAAAAGAACAGACGTGTATTTTAAATAAATGCATGACTAATGTCACATTAATATTTCCCTTTGTGCTAACCCATTGCATGCACAAAATTGTCAATCGAGCCGCTGCTCTCATCCCAACCCTTTTCCTGATTCTGTTGTCAGATGGTGAGATAAAGTTATTAATGCCAGAATGTCTCAAACATTTTATTCAAGCCTAAAAGACTTCTGCTCTACTTCCTCCTATTGCCCGTACGGGTTCCTGCATGTGGAAATCTGCATGAACACCCAAGCAGGCGCTCGCTCCAGCTGGGCACACGCAGGAACAACTCGGCATGACAACTGTAGCAGCGCTGCACATGCGAGCAGGGATTTTACCTCTCACTGACTTGACGGCGTGGTGCAAACACAGCAGATAACTATAATCCTGCTTTTTTTTGGGGGGGGGGTTCCAGCATTGCGAGTTGCTTTTTCAAAAATTGCTCACTTGAAAAACAGCACAATTAAGAGACAAATTTGCCTAACTAACAATGATGGCAACAACTGAAAGAGATGGGATCTTGTATTGGCTTTGCTGTCACACTCTCCATGGGTCACCCCAAATCCTCCAAACAGACCGGCTCTCTTTTCTCCATTAAACATTATAGAATACAAAAAGAATAAACACATAATTCATATCTGATCTGCTTTTGCATCCTTACCAAACACAAATCTCATGTTAGTGTGTCTTTTCAGTCCGTCTGATCATTGCTTGGCTTCATTACTTTCTGTGCTCATTCCTCTATCAGTGCCATTATTGGTAATAATAACAAAAATAATTTAGGCTTGTGTCTCATCCATTCATGTATTTTTATTCCTCCTTCAGTGGCAGCTCAGGTCCATCCTCGCTGTGTTTCTTGCAGGAGAGCGCACTTACAGAAGAGGTTTATTATTAGCTGGTTTGCAGGCTGCTGCTGCTTTCAGAGCTGAGAGCCGTCAGGGCAGATCATACCTCACCGTTCACAGTCTGTCAAATTATATCAATCACACCTAATCTTTAATAACTGTTGTTTTTGTGCTTTTAAATGTAGCCCTGTGCACAATGGAGGATGATGCAGATGTGCACATGAACATATGTTCAAACAATCCAATTGTAAATCTCATGATCTTTCAGCTCAAGAATACGACAATAACATTTTCAGCTGATTCACTCTCCACTTCATGAACCTTATTAGACGACATAACCCACAGCTCGCTCTGTTTCCAGGTTGTTACATTATGAACACACACAAAAAAAAACTGCAGTGGTGGAGGTACTGTATGTGTTTAGGCAGCAGTGAATTAAAGATTTTATTTTAGGTTGGCCTGTTTCAGTAAAATATTTACAGCCTTGTCTTATCAGATGCCAGACTTCTTCACAGAGGTTGCCTTAAGAGAATATTTTTTAACATCTAACAGAATATTGTAACAGACCTCAGCCTTTTTACTTTCTATTTGAATGACGGTGAGGTAGATGGTGTCGTTAAACTCATCTCGGCACAAAACGATCCGCTGACAGTGACCCGTCAAGTGTTTTAATGCAGGACCTTGTTGAACGTCACACTTTGCCTTCACTTCTAATGTGCTGTGGTTCTATCTGCTGCCTCATTTGATTGGATTTTCAGCTCAGCATGTAAAAAAAACTGATTTTTGTTTCGTTTTCTGCGCTTCTTGGACAACACATTAAACAGATGTAAACGGAAGTCCCAGTTTTAGCTGACGTTAAAAAAAAAGATATTTCTGGATTGCCTGCTGTGTGTCTGTTTGTTCATTTATCTGGCGTGTTAGCACAATAACTTGTGAACCACTGGACAATCTTTTATAAAACTCTCAGAAATGTAACCTTGTTTGGACATCCTAAAGTAATTACCTTACAGAGTCAAGCTGTTCAGTGTTAAAACAACTATACCTCAATCCATTCTCATCATAAGATGATCATAGTGGGAAAACTGGCACAGAAGGTGGCGGGCGATATGCACTTCTTCAAGGAATGCAAAATCTTATTCAAGTTCAAGGTTCTTTATTGTCATTTGCATCACATGTGGTTCATAAGGTGGAATGAATTTGTGTACTCAAGGTACCCCAAAATAGCAAAAATATAAAGTATAAAAAGAAACAATGGGCCCATATAAGGATCTAAGATGTACACTAAGATATATGAACGCTAAACGGTACACTAAAAGATCTAAGATATACACTAAACACTTCTTCTTCTTCTTTATACGCTAAACACTAACAATGTAAAATAATACAGTATATTAAACAGCAGACTGAACATGAGTATATTATGGGTGTGAATGAATACAGCAGCATAAGATAATCAGCAGCATGAGATAATCAGTGGCACAGATAAATCACATATCACTAATTAAAGTGACATTGCAGTGATTTTTATTTTCTTACACTGATCATCCCGTTAGAGATTCATGAGTGTAACAGCTTCAGGGTAGAAGATGTTCCTCAGACTAGTGGTTCTACACATAATGCTCCACAAACTTCTGCCTGAGGAGAGTGGGGCAAAAAGTGTGTGTGCTGGGTGAGTGGCGTCCTTCATGATGCATTACAAGTCTAATGTTTTGGCTGAAATTGCAGGAAAAAGAAACTGTCCAGATGACCTGACTGAGCATTATTGGATTTGGTACCTGGATGATTGAGCATGAACTTTGTTGCGGGAAATTCTTTTATTGTTCTCAGAACTCTCACGTACGTTTCTTCCGTTTTGATTATGATCACAGTTTATGTTCTTAGTCTGTGCACACACACTTTCTGTCAGACCTGATCAATTAGCTGTCAGTGATGTTCCACGGCTGAAACGAAGCACTCTGCCAAAAGACGGGGTGGAGGGCTCCATAAGTCATAACTAAGAAACTGGTGTTTGGGCTAAATGTAATTATTTCCATGGAAACGGGGGCTGGAGTCTATGATAGAAGCTGTTTGTCTATGGAAAACTCTCTCCTCAAGAATGTGTGTGTGTGAGCATGCCACATGTTTGGGTTTTGTTAAGTGTGTTAAAATAAGAAAAGACAGCTGTGTGTGAACATTTGCACTTTCTGTAATCCGGCCCTCTTTTTCCATGCATCACCCACAGTTTGGAAACTGTATGTTTTGGAAAGTAGAACGGAGCACTGGAAAACATGAGGGCTTCAAATAATAAAAAAAAAAATATATATCATATAAGGGTCTTTCTCATGTGGCTCCAGCTGCTGCTAATTTTGGATTGAAATCCAGCTGCTAAATAGTAAAAAATGAAGAATAATAAAACAAAACGGGGCCTGATGATATCAGTAGCAGCTCGGGGTCTGGGCTGTCGTGCTCCATGCTGTTTTCAAGTGGCTCTCAGTAACAGCTGGGGAGCAGAGTTTAATCCACAGCGCGGGGCTGAATTATGCATTGCACTGTGAATGTTACACCGTGTCTATTTAAATGCAGCGCTTGTCGTGGCTCTTCGGTCTGCACTGTCGCTGAAGCTGCTTGGCTGGAGAGGCTGAAAGGAGCAGGAGGAAGGAAGACGTGGCAGCAGGAATCTCTTTGAGCAGCTTGTACTGGACGTTTCAAACTATGTGTAGTATTCTTTACTGGATTTCCCCACAGTACACTCTAAAGTTGAGGTTGTATTGTGTGCCATTTATGATTGTTTGTAACTATTAGGACCCTTTAATATCATTGTACAAAAGTCAATGGTTCTGTAGACAAATTTTTATTATTTACGTATTCATTACGGGAAAAAAAAACAATCTTGGCAAAGTATTTTTACATAGGTAACATAAATTGTCTAGCATTTACTGAATAAATGGATATCGCCCATCACCCTTGATGCCTCAGTTTTAGACTGATACATTCTTAAATTGTGGATTTTTCGAACATTTCTATTTGTTTAATTTTAGCTCAATATCTGTAAAATTGAAAGACTTGTAGACATTTTTATGTTTTCTAATAATCAACTTGTTTAGGCTTAAAAAAACTGTATTCAAAGCAGAATCTAAAAAAGTTAAGTCTGGTCATCTGGACATTCAAAAAACAAAACAAAACTATGAGAAGGTGCTATTTATATGACTGAGCTGAATACAGCTCCTCAGACTGAGGAAGTCTTCCGCATGGAAGACGAAACGTTTGTACAGTGTTTTTGTTTTGCCTTTTGAATGTCCAGAGGACTAGACTTCACTTTTTTTATTTTTCTACCTGGATTATTGAGCATGCATCAGGATATTCAAAACAGAATGTTTCATGCAAACAGAAAAAGCTAAAAATTCAGCTTCATATCCCCAAAATAAAAATCTATGGTTGTATTATTCCAGCTGTAGCTGCCAGGTAAAAACCTTGTATTTCATATTTTAGTATTGTTCTTTTAGAGGTCACCTTTTGTACCAGCTTGTGGTTCCACATCATCAGTTCAATAAAACATTTGAAGCCCGTGCTTCAGTGAGTCCATATGATGCTCAGTCTGTTAAACTCAGTGCCATCAAACTGCTTTGATGTAAAGATTTGAGCTGTATATTTAGAAAATGAAACAAAAAACATTATTTAGATCCAGCTACCGTATTTTTCAAACTATAAGAGATATTCTTTATTGTCATTTCACCACATGTGGTACATGTTGTGGAACGGAATTATGTACAGGTCCCAGTTACATCCAACTATAAAATATAAAAGAAAAACCATAATAAGATCTAAGATTTTAACTAAGAAAAACATCAACTAAAAATATGCTAAGCACTAATAGCATAAAAACAAACACAATACAGTACGCCAAACAGCAGCACGAACACGAGTCTGTGTGAGCAGATGAGCACGAATTATAAGGTGTAATATCAATGAACAGGTCTGTTTTCATGCATAAGGCTCATTAATCAAAACTAAACAGTCAGATAAGTCAAACTTTATTCAACTCATTCACAATAACCCCATAAAATCAGTTTGAGGTCAGTAAGCACAACCAGAATTAATACATGAGGTGCACCTGATTATAAGGCTCACTGTCGATTTTTGAGAAAATTAAAGGATTTTAAGTGCACCTTATAGTCTGAAAAATACGGTACTGTTCTGAGTTCAGTAACCCTGATATCCAACAAAAGTTGGATGAGACACATTTTGCTTGTTTGTACGTTTACCGATCAGATCTCTACAACATGAAGCAGAAACTACAAGGTTTATAAAGCTCACTGTTCATCAGAATGACAAAACATGCAACTGCAACAAATAATAAAATTGTTAAAACTATGTGGGCACCTGATTGTTGCCTGAGGTGAAAAGGGCAATTATGCTTTTGTTTACGTGTTTGTTTTGCTGTCGTGTGAGAAGAATATCATAAACAAGTGGTCAGATTTTAATTAAACCCAATTTCGTTCAGATCTTTGTTAGTAACTGATGGTATCAATCCTTACTGTCTGTTAGCAAAATTTCTCTTAAACAGTGAATGTGTTTTGATGAAACTCTCATAATGCATGTGCTGGCTGTACATATCTATTTATCCAGCTTCTTAACTCCTAACAACATCCTGTACAGACTCAATGATGTTCAGTCAAATCAGTACTTTACTAACTTCATATATATTGTTGCATCTTTTGTAGTATTATTTATAAACTTTAGACATTTAAGAATGTGTTAAAGTTTGCAGTAAATCAGTGGCTGTGTTAATATTTAATGTGTGTAGTTTTTAATGTATTTAAAATGACTTTTTGAACATTAGGCAATGCAAATACTGTAGTCCAAAAACCAACAATGTACTGTATGTTAATTAGTAATATTAGTAGCATCACTACTGTTTGCCCACACCAGTAGGGAGCAGCACAGCCCAGTTCTCCATTCAGCATGGGAAGCAAGTGCAAGAGCTTTATTAGCCTTTTTTATTTATTTAAATAAACTGATAAATAAATAAAAAATGGATAAAACTGCAATATTCTTTTTAAGCGAGCCTACTCTGCCTCCACATGATTTTACCTTTAATCTTAGTTGATACTACCATTTGATTTTACTTGATTTTATCACTTGTTTTTATTTGATCTTTGATTTTTGTTGCACTTTGTAGCACTTTGAGATTTTTGTTAATGAAAAGTGCGTTATAAATTAAATTCATTATTATTATTATTATAAAACAGTCATTTGTCAGTTGGTTTAACAATACTGTACAAGAAATGCTACACATGAGCTGTCAAACTCCAAAATTATGGTAACATGTTAAACCTGAAGAATTGAGCAGGTACATTTATTAATACTTTATATTTTGTTGGAGTAAAATTATTGCTTATGTACTTCATTTCAAAGAATATTGTGGATTAAATTAACTAGAAAATATATTTTACTGGAGAGAAAAAGTCCTCATACGAGGCAGATTAGTCCAAATTGGTTTCTTTCTTGTAAGTACGTTTTTGAGTCACAGAGGTGAGGTGTTAATATTTTAATTAGATGTTTCCCCTTGAAGGGTTCACTTCTGAAGACAGGATTTGGTTTAGCAACAGTCCGGGAAGTTTGCCCATAATCAATCCGGTCATCATGTTTACCTTCAAACCGCTGCATTTATCCTCGAGAGGCTAATCAAGGCTTGAACACAGAAGAAAATCCTTTTGTCTCAGTTATCAGCTGTTTGAAAATCCTCTAATTATTTCCAGCTTCGTTCTTTTCTTTTGAGAGTGAAGTCAAAAGGTCTGAATGGACGTCATTGACAAGACATATTCTGATTTATCAACAAAAGAACAACTTTAAATTATTTCCTTGGAAATAATATTAAGTGCTTGTTCATGCAAAATATCACGCTTAGATCATGAATGAACTTCACATAGTACATCTAATTCATTTCAGTGTCTGTAAAATGGACTGTGTTAGACATTTTTGTGTTATTGTTGATTAGCGCTGGCAGCCATTTTGAATTGGGTTGTCTCCAAAGGTTTATTAGTTGTAGACGTACATCCAATTATTATTTTCTGAAAGTTTCATACAAACATGTCCCGTTATTCAAGATATATTTTGCTAACAGATAAATACAGTGGACTTCAACAGTTAATGCAAAATGTTCAAGCGAACAGGAAGTACCGGTAGTTCTTTAAGTGTGTCGTGAAGGACTCAGTTCCATGCACACCAAATTTTAGTGCAGTACAGTATCTGTAAAACTGAATAAATTGTAGCCATTTTTGTGTTTTCTGAGCTCAGTTAGCTGTGGCGGACATCTTGAATTGTTTTGACTTCCATAGATAATCAGATGTAGCTGTGCGTTGAATGATTATTTACTAAAACATATTATAAAAATCATTCCTTGTAGTTCAATTTTTTATGTTTTGTTATTTGAATCAAAGATCCTGTGCAATATGTTAGTGCTCAGACAATGTGTTGAAGATTACAGTGTTTTTTGGACTATAAGGCGCACCGGATTATAAAGAACAATATCAATGAACGGGTCTGTTTTCATACATATGGCACATTAAGCAAAACAAAACAGTCATATAAGTCAAACTTTATTCAACTCATTCACAATAAAAATATTAAATTGGTTTGAGGTCAGTAAGCACAACCACAATTAATATACAATACGCACCACCTGATTACATGGTTCACTGTTGATTTTTGAGAAACTTTATGGATTTTAAGTGCGCCTTATAGTCTGAAAAATATGGTAGTCTCAACTAGTACCACACCCTTTTTTGTCAAACTAGCTGGGTTATACCCATTTTGTGTTATAAGGGTTAGTTTACTATGTTTTAAGGTCATTTTAATTAACAGCAAGTACTAAAGGAACCAAGTGATGTTTATAAGAGAACATCATCAACTGCCTTTACGATAATAAGAACCACTTTGATACAATTGACGTGATAAATCCCAATAAAGTTATGTTCAAGGTTTAAGATTCTTAATTGTCATTAGCATTACATGTGGTACACGAGGTGGAACTAAACTGTGTTTTCAAGGTCCCAGTTACACCCAAAAATATCAAACATATAAAGTATAAAAAGAAAGAGTATACAAGGATCTAAGATATACACTAATATGTATGCTAAACACTAATAATGTAATGGTGTATTATAAAAGCAGCCTGAACATGAGTCTGTAGGGAGTGGGTATGAGATCAGCAGCATGGATAATCAGCAGCACAGATAAGTCACATATCACCAATTAAAGTGGCATTACAGTGATTTTTCTAATTTTTCTTACAGTGATTATCCTGGTTAGATTTTCATGAGTCTAACAACTTTAGGGTAGAAGCTGTTCCTCAGTCTAGTGGTTCTACACTTAATGCTCCACAACCTTCTGTCTAAGGGGAGTGAGGCAAAAAGTGTGAGTGCTGGGTGAGTGGAGTCCTTCATGATGCAGATGGCCCTCTTATGTATCGTGTAAGCAAACTTTCTGAAGTCCTCTGTAATTTTCAGAGTATGTTTTTTAGCAGGTTAATTATAAGAACAATTACATCAGACACACGTATGAGATCCTGCATGACAAAAGGAACATCTTTAACAGGAACAATATGGTAACCTCTGTAACGGAGTGCAGCAGCCACACGTCTGGCAGCAGCAGACAGTTGTTTAGCAGATGTCTGGTCAGCCGACAGAGGAGCAGCTGGCGCACGTGTTCACCGAGAAACCAAACAAACTCAGCTTGTTTTCAGAAGGAAGTCACACAACAATCAGGCTTTCCTGTCGTTGCATTGGAAATCAGAGTCTGCTTGTTGTGTGAGCACTTTTCTTCCATGTCTCGTAGAAATGTCTGAAGCTCACATCGATCAACATGACCATTATTACAATAATAACAAACTCATGGAGTATTTTTTATATTCCGTTAGAGACAATTCAAGAAAAAAGTAAATAGTAATTTTTGTGCCAACATTATTTTTTCACCTGCAGCTCCATCTCGGCCATCATCAGCGAGATTATCAGCGGTGTGAAACCCCTTAAATAATCATATTGTAAAATACAATTTATGTACAGAAATATAAATAGAGTGTGAATAGAGTGTAAAAGTTCCCAGTTCAGATTGTTCAAATTTACGGTAATTGTAAAACATTGACCATAATGGTTTGTCCTTTTCCTTTCCTTTTACGAGCCTGTCTTAAAATAATATTTACAGATTGTTATGGGTCAAGTCGTCTTTCTGCCAAATCATACATTGCAGTTTTGGTTATTTCATACCCATATTTGTGTTGTTAGAAAAACAGCAGTCTGCTACAATTTAAAACCTACTTTATCTGCTCAATGATTTCATCCACTGTAGTACACTTATATCGTTAGGATAGGAAGAACTGGACCAGTTTTAATTAATTATTTATTCATTATTTAAAAAAGGCACAGAAAAAACAACAATTCTGATTTCATGTCTGTGTTTATTTGTCCGTCTGTTAGTAAAATATCTCATGTACCAGTGGATTTTAATGAAACTCTCAGAGAAGAATCATTGGATGTAAATCTACAACAGATTACCGTACTTGCCAACCGTCGTATAAGCCGCATTTATTATGCGTCACCACTGGCTATCTGGAAACGTGGGTCGGTGCTGTGCCAGAAATCGATTGGCTGCCAAATGGTGGCCGCGGGAGCATGCACAAGAAGACTTTAACAAGGATTTACCAAGATTAACACTTAAAAACAATTATTTGTTTGCTCGAAATTATAGCAAAGGTGTGTCTCAGTTTAATTTGTACTTAATAAATGCACTTTGACGGTCAAATTAACTGCATTTCGCCTGTGGCGCAGCAAAATGCAGATGATTTGACATTTGCTCCAGGAGTTCCAGAGCGAGATTAAGGTGGCTTTGTATGGCAAGCCAAGTGTCTCATTAATAGTTACTTTGACCTATTAATGAGACACTTGGCTTATTACTCGAGCACTCTCTAGTGGCTGAAAATGGTAGTGTTCAATATTTTCCATGTCAGAATGAATGAAATGGTCAGATCTCAGTCAAAAATGGTTAATAAATATGGAAAAAAAACATAAATAAGTCACATTGCTGTATGAGTCGTAGGCATGCTATTTTATGTGAAAAGGTGTGACTTATACAACGAAAAGTACAGTAACTTTTGTAGTTATTCCATATCAAGATGGCTGCAACAGCTTAGTGATCCTAGTAAACCAAAAATGTTTTTAATCCTAGCAGTTTTACAAATATTGATTTAAAAATTGATGTTTTCCTCAACATATTCTCTGAGTATTTGGATACAGCTAACTACTGGAAGCAACACGGTTTGAACAAGCAGTGCACATTGAGCTTTCTCTGCATTTTATACAAGCAGCATTTGCTTCAGTACACCTGTTCTGTCAAGAGTCTGTGTCCGACATGTCCATATTTTATGCACCGTGATTGAGCTATTAGATGATTTAATGCAGTGGTTTACAAAGCTGCAGTTGGGATCAAACTTGTGGTCGTGAAACACAAAACGTCGGGTGTTGAGACTATACACAGAAATCAAGTGAAGTTGAAATATGACTGCCAATAGGATATGTGACCTTTACTACGAGGACGAAAAAAAATATTGGTCATAAAGCATAAATCTTGTATGATGATTGATGAGACTCTTGGCTTTTAAGCAGTGTTTACACACTTCAGCATTATAGCCGGGGTCACAAATCTCTGCAGTTTTTATTTTGTAGGTCAAGTAGAAAGGCTTGAGAACCTCAGATTTAATGTACTGTACACAGTTAAAAATAGCTGTCTTATCATTGTGTCAAGTGTGGGAATTATTTGACTGAAGGATAAATAGACCAGTGGGGAGCTGCTTTGTCATTTATGTCATCTACAATAATAATAATAAAGGCAGTCAGAGTTAAAAGAAAGCTGTGGAAAATAAATCTATATGTATTAAATCAGATCATAGCTCAATAAATGAAGATAATAAATCTCCAAGACAAAATGTTCAAATCACCGAAGTGTTTGTGAAGAGTTTTATATTTCTCAGCTCCTTCAAAGCACAATGTCTTCAAAGTGAATTCAACAGAGCTCTGCAGTAAAAGCCAGAAAAAAATAGTTTTATTGAACCATGAAAGGATTAAGTGAAGGTGCTTAAATGGAAAACTAGTAGAAGCGTGATGGAGAAACTGTGGAATAATTAACCATCCTCGACACACACGCAGCGCAGGAGACTGTCTGAATTTCAGCCTCCAAACAGTTTAATCACACAAATAAAAGCTGATAACCTTGTTAGCTGTCGAAGAAAAAAGACGCAGAGCTTTCAGAAACACTTCATTTTGGTCTCAGAAATTGGTTTAGTTTATTTTTGAGCTGATGTGTTAGCTTCGCTGATGCTGTTTTGGGCAGGAACTGAACACCTAAGCTGCCAGAATATGTGTGAAACTGTAACATGTTCAAACTGTCAGTGTTTCATTATTAACAGAAGGCAAGAAACTCACCGAGTGTGTTGGAGAAAATCTCTCTCACTAACGTTGTGAACCCAAAAGATCCATCCATCCATTATCTTTACCCGCTTCTTCCATTTTGAGTCACGGGGGTCGCCGGTGCCCATATCCAGCAATCACAGTGCGAGGGGCGGGGTTTACCCTGGACAGGTCTCCAGTCCATCACAGGGACACATAGAGACAAACAACCATTCACTCTCTCACACCTAGAGACAATTTAGAGTTAACAATCAGTCTAACATGCATGTATTTGCTCTGTGAGAGGAAACTGGAGCACCTGGAGAAAACCCACGCATACACGGAGAGAACATGCAAACTCCACCCAGAAAGGTTCCCGGAACAGGATTTGAACCAGGGACCTGCTCGTTGAGAGGCAGCAGCTCTACCAGTTGTGCCACCGTGCTGCCCAAAATATCCAATTCAATTTATTTATATAGTCCAAGTCATAACAGAAGACGTCTCAGGGCACTGAACAAAAATATTCATATATAAAAATTATAATTTAACATAATTTATCTGAGGAGCAGACTGCTTTGAGTTTAACTCCATCACAGACTCTCATCTTGAGCAAGCATGAAGGCGACAGTGGAAAGGAAAACTCCCTCATGAGGAAGAAACCTTTAGCAGAACCAGGCTCAGGACAAGCGGGCATCTGCTTTGACCAGCTGAGTTCAAGAGGAACAGGAAGGAGGAACAGATACACAATGGCAGGTCAAGAATCACATGTTATGATAGAAATAGTATCAAATGAAAACTATTCAATTTTAACAATTCATCTTAGGAAATTAGGTCAAATTGTCCTCTAGTAGTCCAAGCCTGTGGCAGCATAACAAGCCAACACTAACTATAGGATTTATCATAAAGGAAAGTCTTAAAACTGGACAAAGTGTCAGCCTCATGGACAGAAACTGGAAGTTGGTTCCACAAGAGAGGAGCCTGATAACTGAAAGATCTTCCTCCCATTCTGCTTTTAGAAACTCTAGGAACAGCAAGTAAACCTGCAGTCTGAGAGCGAAGTGCTCTGTTAGGAAAATATGGAACAATAAGATCTCGAATGTAAGATGGAGCTAGGTTGTTGAGGACTTTGTTGGTTAGAAGTAAGATTTTGCATTCAGTTCTGGATTTGACAGGGAGCCACTGGAGAGAAGCTAAAACTGGAGCGATATGATCTCTCCTACCAACCACACTCGACAGCAGAAGATTTTTTAACTAGTATTTTACTTTCAAGGTCATATATCAGGATAGGTTACTTACGCAACATCTATGAACATGCATAGATGTGTATGCATGAATACCAGTCACAGACAAAAAGCCACAAGCTGCGTTATCTCGCTTTTATACCTCTCTCAGTTCATCCGAGTTCAGGAGGTGTCCTTGAAGCCGAACTGCAGTCTTCTTAAAATCAAAAAGGCGTTCAATACAAGATCAACTGGACTTTATTTGTTGCAGAAAACGTTTTGACTCCTATCCAGGAGGCTTTTTCAATTCAATTCACTGAAAACAAACTGTGAGAGTTTGGAGTTATAACAGAACCACGCACCATCATATGTAAATTGCAAGCTGAGGTAACACATACATGTAAATTGACAGATCACACCTTAACAGTAGGGTTCCCTTGAGGTCTCTGACAGAAGACACAAAACTGTATGTAAATTGACAAAAAACACCTCCCAACTAGGGCTGTGCGATATGACGATATATATCGTGGGGACGATAGAAACGTGTCTATCGTGCTACTTTCCTTCTATCGTCTCTATCGTGATAAATAAGAATAAAAAAATAACTGTCGCAAAGAAGCTTCATATTGTGGTTTTGCGAGATGACGGCGCTGCTTTATGTTTGACGCACGCGCGGGTTTGCGACACATGCTTTACGTTGTTAAACTCGAGAGCAACAGAGCCGCAGGCGCATGAAGCCGGTGTCTCAACAAGGAGAAAACAGCTGCACAGGCAGCCCAAGAAGAATAACTTTTACCAAAAAGAGGGGGAAGCTCACCTTGTTAGCTTCCATTATTTCGCTCCGCTGAAACTCGGAGACAAAATGGGTCCAGAGGACACGAACCCAGAGTCCAACCGAGTCCGAACTCGGGTCCAGTTAACCAATACAAAACAGACCAGAGACACAACAGAACCGCAATCAAACGCAACGTTTTCTCTTTTCTGTTTCTTGCTTTGTTTACTCCAACTTCCAGAGCGGATTTCTTCTTCGTGGGTTTTATTAGCAGCCGTTGTTTTACCGCCACCTGCAGGAAAAATTTGGACCAAAGTAGAAACTCTTTTTCTACTTTGGTCCAAATTTCCTTGTTCTTTTTGTTCACATTCTTATAATTGTAACTGTATCTGTAGTAAAATAAAATAATAAAAAAAAAAACTTTGGTCCAAATTTTTCCTGTACACACACACACACACACATCGTGTTGTATATATCGTGATATATATCGTTATCGTGATATAAAAAGTCCATATCGTGACATATGATTTTTTCCATATCGCCCAGCACTACTCCCAACCAACAACAGAGGCTTCTCAAAGAAGTTTGTTAGTCTAATTTACAGACTGGATAGGAGTCGAATCGTTTTCTGCAACAAATAAAGTCCAGTTGATCTTGTATTGAACACCTTTTTGATTTTATCATGTCCTGGACGACTGAGAATCTTCACCAGCAGTGGCATACATTGGCAAAAACCAATGTAGACATGTTCCTGTTTTTACTATTCTACATCGCTTTACAACCCAGCTGTTTAAAAAAAATACAATTTCTTTAATTTGTTCTTCTCAATTTGTATGCTTTTTATGATTGTCTTTTATTGTTGTTGTTGTCCACTGTTGTCATCACTCTTTGTTAAAATCAGGTCTTTCTTGTAAATAAGTCCCCATGGCTCAATGGGACTAACCTGTATAAATAAAGATTGAATGAATGGGCAGAGATAAGAAAGTGTCTCTTGGGAGATGGTTTCAGCTTATTTTGGGTGTCTTGCTCTCAGAGTAAGGGGAAGAATGTCCTCACCATAATAATAAAAACATCCATAACGTTTGACCAAAAAGTCAGAGTCAGAGAGTCTTTATTGTCATTTGCACCGCATGTAGTACATGTGATGAAACGAGATTATGTACGCAGGGTCCCAGTTACATCCAACAACAAAATGTAAGAGAAAAACAGTAATAACATCTAGAATATAACTAAGAAAAACATCAACTAGAAATACACTAATCACAAATGTAATAGAAAAAAAATAATTACAAACAGCAGCACGAACATGAGTCTGTATGAGCAGATGGTCACAGATGAACACAGCAACAAGAAAACAGATCAGCATCAGCATGATGNTAGGGCTGTGCGATATGACGATATATATCGTGGGGACGATAGAAACGTGTCTATCGTGCTACTTTCCTTCTATCGTCTCTATCGTGATAAATAAGAATAAAAAAATAACTGTCGCAAAGAAGCTTCATATGGGGTTTTGCGAGATGACGGCGCTGCTTTATGTTTGACGCACGCGCGGGTTTGCGACACATGCTTTACGTTGTTAAACTCGAGAGCAACAGAGCCGCAGGCGCATGAAGCCGGTGTCTCAACAAGGAGAAAACAGCTGCACAGGCAGCCCAAGAAGAATAACTTTTACCAAAAAGAGGGGGAAGCTCACCTTGTTAGCTTCCATTATTTCGCTCCGCTGAAACTCGGAGACAAAATGGGTCCAGAGGACACGAACCCAGAGTCCAACCGAGTCCGAACTCGGGTCCAGTTAACCAATACAAAACAGACCAGAGACACAACAGAACCGGAATCAAACGCAACGTTTTCTCTTTTCTGTTTCTTGCCTTGTTTACTCACTCCAGTTCCAGAGCGGATTTCTTCTTCGTGGGTTTTATTAGCAGCCGTTGTTTTACCGCCACCTGCAGGAAAAATTTGGACCAAAGTAGAAACTCTTTTTCTACTTTGGTCCAAATTTCCTTGTTCTTTTTGTTCACATTCTTATAATTGTAACTGTATCTGTAGTAAAATTATAAAAATAATAAAAAAAAAAACTTTGGTCTAAATTTTTCCTGTACACACACACACACATCGTGTTGTATATATCGTGATATATATCGTTATCGTGATATAAAAAAGTCCATATCGTGACATATGATTTTTTCCATATCGCCCAGCACTACTCCCAACCAACAACAGAGGCTTCTCAAAGAAGTTTGTTAGTCTAATTTACAGACTGGATAGGAGTCGAATCGTTTTCTGCAACAAATAAAGTCCAGTTGATCTTGTATTGAACACCTTTTTGATTTTATCATGTCCTGGACGACTGAGAATCTTCACCAGCAGTGGCATACATTGGCAAAAACCAATGTAGACATGTTCCTGTTTTTACTATTCTACATCGCTTTACAACCCAGCTGTTTAAAAAAAATACAATTTCTTTAATTTGTTCTTCTCAATTTGTATGCTTTTTATGATTGTCTTTTATTGTTGTTGTTGTCCACTGTTGTCATCACTCTTTGTTAAAATCAGGTCTTTCTTGTAAATAAGTCCCCATGGCTCAATGGGACTAACCTGTATAAATAAAGATTGAATGAATGGGCAGAGATAAGAAAGTGTCTCTTGGGAGATGGTTTCAGCTTGTTTTGGGTGTCTTGCTCTCAGAGTAAGGGGAAGAATGTCCTCACCATAATAATAAAAACATCCATAACGTTTGACCAAAAAGTCAGAGTCAGAGAGTCTTTATTGTCATTTGCACCGCATGTAGTACATGTGATGAAACGAGATTATGTACACAGGGTCCCAGTTACATCCAACAACAAAATGTAAGAGAAAAACAGTAATAACATCTAGGACAGGGGTGCTCATTAGGTAGATCGTGATCTACTGGTAGATCTCTGAGGTAGTACTGGTAGATCATAGCGTGACATAAATAAAAAATGTCAGCCTATCAAACATCCTGTCACTTGATTGACACACAGGGCAGCCATTCACAACCCTCATTCTCTCAAACCAGGTCTGAGAGATTTTCGGGGAAACCCCATCCCCGCTCCCCCACCCCCGAAGGTGTGAAATTCTCCGTGTGTGAAGTTACACATACAAACGGCTGCAGTCCAAAGTTTTTCTGCACTAACAACAGATTTAAATAATGGCAGAGAGCTGAGTGTTTTTCTGCTACTCGCCCTTTTTCAGCATGCAGGAGCAAAACTAATAAAATCCAGGGTCCAACGAGACGTTATTCACCAGTTTGGACGTAACTGTGATCATGCAGTCGCTGCATGCACGATGAATGCAGCTGAGCCCAGGGTTGCCAGATAAAAAAATGCCTTATTTACCACCTCCTTTTCTGAGCACATGTTCAAGAAACACAACACAAACTTCATCTTGCTCAAGATGAGAGTTCTGCAATAGAGTTAAATTCAAAGCAGTCTGCTCCTCAAATAAAGTGTTAAATTATTATTTTATCTATGAATGTTTCTGTTAAATTATTATTTTGTATAAATGTTTCTGTTCAGTGCCCTGAGATTACTTCTTTTGTGAACTGACGCTATATAAATAAACTGAATTGAATTGAATCTTAGAACATCTTTACTCAGCACACACAACAGTTTCAGTCAAAATACTATCATTTTAAAGCCACAGTACTGTACTATAGTTCATAATTTCTTATCTGGCAACCCGACTGACATGAAAACTACAGCATTTTTCATGTAAACCAGCTTTTGTTTTGTTTATTACCCCCAATAAACATTGAAAAAACACAAATGTTTCCAAAGGTTGTTTTCGTGTAAACTGGGCCTTATACTGTAGTAGGTAGATCACTTTGACTTGATCATTTCAAAAGTAGCTTGCATGCTGAAAAAGTCTGAACACCCCTGATCTAGGATATAACTAAGAAAAACATCAACTAGAAATACACTAATCACAAATGTAATAGAAAAAAATAATTACAAACAGCAGCACGAACATGAGTCTGTATGAGCAGATGGTCACAGATGAACATAGCAACAAGAAAACAGATCAGCATCAACATGATGTGATATGTGTTGGGCAGCACGGTGGCACAACTGGTAGAGCTGCTGCCTCTCAGCGTGCAGGTCCCCGGTTCAAATCCCGGTCCGGGGGCCTTTCTGGGTGGAGTTTGCATGTTCTCTCCGTGCATGCATGGGTTTTCTCCGGGTGCTCCGGTTTCCTCCCACAGTCCAAAAACATGCATGTTAGGCTTATTGGTAACTCTAAATTGACCCTGGGTGTGAGTGAGACAGGTCACTCTTGTAAATGAGTCCCCATGGCTCAATGAGGCTAGCCTGTATATAAAGGGTGAATGATATTTTGCAGGGATTATTCTTATTATTTATTTATTAATGAGTCTAACAGCCTCAGGGTAGAAGCTGTTCCTCAGTCTAGTGGTTCTACATTTGATGCTCCTCAACCTCCGTCCTGAGGGGAGTGGGGCAAAGAGTGTGTGTGCTGGGTGAGTGAGGTCTTTCATGATGCAGGTGGCTCTCTTCCTGCATCTGGAGGTGTAAATGTCTGTGATGGTGGGGAGACTGACTCCAACAGACTTCTGTGCAGCCTTCACCACTCTCTGTAAAGCTTTTCTTTCTGCAGCTGTGCAGCCTCCATGCCACACGTTGATGCTGGAGCACAGGATGCTCTCCACTGCACACCTGTAGAAGGAGGTGAGGACTGAGCTTCTCAGACCAGCTCGTCTCAGCCGTCTGAGGAAGTAGAGTCTCTGATGACCTTTCTTGATCAGGCTGGTGGTGTTGTTGCTCCAGCTGAGGTTATCATTCAAGTGTACACCCAAGTACTTGTAGCTGGAGACCACTTCCACTGCAGATCCACTTATGTTCAGTGGGGTGTGGGTGTGTTTGTTCCTTCTGAAGTCCACAATCATCTCCTTTGTCTTCTTCACATTCATGTGAAGGTTATTCTCTTTGCACCAGCTCTCCAGGTGTTCCACCTCCTGTCTGTAGCTGGACTCATCATTGTTTGTGATGCATCCCACCACCGCTGTATCATCTGCAAACTTTACAATATGACAGCCTGGAAGTGTGGCTGTACAATCATATGTGAGCAGAGTGAACAGAAGGGGGCTCAGCACACATCCTTGAGGAGAGCCAGTGCTGAGGGTTATGGTGGAGGAGGAGAAGTTGTGGATCCTCACTGACTGTGGTCTGTTTGTTAAGAAGTCTAGGACCCAGTTACGAATGGAGGGGCTTAGTCCTAGTACAAATAGTTGTCCATCAGAGTTTGGGGGATCATGGTGTTGAAGGCAGATGTGAAGTCCACAAAGAGCAGACGGACGTATGAGTCCTTCTGTTCCAGGTGGGTGAGAGCAGTGTGGACCACAGAGGAGATGGCGTCCTCTGTTGATTGGTTCTCGCGGTATGCATACTGATGAGGGTCCTCGTTGATGTTGACGAATGCTTTTATGTGGGTCATGACCAGTTTTTAAAAGCATTTTGCAACTTTTGCGTTACTAAGCATTTTGCGAGTTTTTCAAAGCATTTGCGAAGTCCCTGGCAGCCATAGAATTAAAACATATATGTCAACGTTGACAATAAACCTAGAAAATCAGAGGATGTTTTAGGATAAAATAAATCTAGGCAGAAGGAATCAAACCTAAGTTTTGGAGGAATACTTATGTATGTAGGCTTGTTGTGTTGTGTAGGTTTGACATTACCGAGAGGCAGTTCTGTTTAAAAAAAAAATTTTAACAAAAGTTTCTTCTTACTTTTTTGTTTAGGTGAAAGTTATAATCTACAGCTAATCCACCCACAGTGGAGACAATAAATTGCCTGTATCGGTTTCACTTCTGTTTCATCAATTTTCATCACCTATCATAATTATAATAATTATCTTTGGTTGAGAAATTTGGGAGTGGTGGTGCAGAGGTTAGAGAAGATGGGCCTGTGATCGGAAGATTATCGGTTCAACTTCTGGTACACCATCAAAAATGTGGGTGGGATAGGTGAAGCACCCACACCTGCCTCCTCCCTCATTTGCCCCACTCTGGACCCTCTCTGCTCCACAAAGAGGGCTGTAGCTCTGTGGTCTGTGGTTGTGTCAGGAAGGACATCTGACATAAAAATAATCACCAAGTCTTTGTGTGACTTAGTTCGCTGTGGTAACCCCTGGAGAAGGGAGCAGCTGAAGAAAAAACAACAGTTTGAGAATAGACAGTTGTTTTGGTAAAACCCTGAAAAACAGTGATGTGTAATATTAAAGGAGACCACAGATAGATTTTTTAAAATTTTTATGGTATGTCTGTGGGCTATCCAGACAATGTTCATTCAATTTAATACACAAAATAATTCTTAGATAATCAATTATACCCTTTTTAATTCTGCCATTTTTAACTTTCGTTTTGAACGACTGGTTTATGATAATGAGCTCTGAATGCCACGCCCTTCAAAGATCTGTTTACATTAACTCCGCCCTCTGTAACAGCCAGCATCTCTAATCTGTTGTTGTTTTAAAATTAGCTCTTTTTTATTACTCATTTGACTTACTGTTAGTGCTAGCTTAAGATAACTTACCGAAAGCCGTCTGCGCGCGCCGCCATGAGCTGCTCCTTTTAGCCCAAATCAGAGGCTAAAAATAGCTCGTTCCTCCTCCGCACTTTTATGTTCGCTCGTTGCATGCAGCGCTTTTGGGAGCAATCTCTGTTCCAGTCCAGACATACACAAAGTTCACTGAGTTCACTGAGTGTCTCCAGTTAATGTATCCGTATGAGGCAACCTCTTACCGGACACCGCGCTCCTCAAAAGCCAGCAGTTCCCAGCAGCTCCCAGCCGCAGATGGTCTCTTTGCCGGCGGTCTGCTCGTTTTCCGTCTGCCGGCTGCTCGTTGGGAGCGATCGCTAATACGCTAAAAATTGAACTAAAACGTAAAAATAACAATTATACTTTATTTATAAAGCCATTTAAAACAACCACAGCTGCAACAAAGTGCTGTACACATGAAATTAAGAACATTTAAACAAAAGATGAGATGAAATCAGGAAAAACAACCGTCACGTCTATTATACTGAAGTGGGTTGAGCCTAACCAGGGGTTGCTAGGTGAGGGGCTGGACTCAGGTTTGAGGTGGGTTGTGGCTGCGGCTTGTGACGTCACAAACCGCAGGATTTGAAAACTTAATGTTTCTATCAAAGATAAATAAATATACTAAGTATATTTATTTATCTTTGATAGAAACATAAGAACCAGTGACTTAGAGTAAATAAACCACTGGGTGCATTTTTTTGGCACTAGGACTTTTTTTTATGATGTACATACCCAAAGTTGAGTAAAAAAAAACATTAAAAAGTGAAATTTGCATCTGTGGTCCCCTTTAACGAGGCTAGCCTGTATAAATAAAGGTTGAATGAATGAATGAATTAAATAACATTGTACAATGTCAGAGTATGTGCAGTGAATGACTCTCAGCGACTGCCACACAAAATGTCAATGTCAATTTTATTTATGTAGCATATTTAACAACAATTGACCAAAGTGCTTCACAAACAGGAAAACTAGCAATAAATTCAATGAAAGATCAAACATTAAAAACCAGAAGTATAATAAAAAGGTTTAAGAACAAAGTAAAACAAGAAAAAGCATGCCTAAGAGGTTCTGATGAAACCCAAACTGAACTTGAATTTAAAGCCAGTGGTAAAAAAAAAAGGATTTAAAGGCAGGATTTAAAGGACTGTACGGACTCTCCAGAATGAATATCAATGGGCAGGTTGTTCCAGAGTCTTGGGACCACCACAGCAAATGCATGACCCCCTCTGTGCTTTAATTTTGCCCTCGGCTGCACTAAAAGCATCTGACTGGAGGAACTCGGTGCTCTGTTTAGGTTGTAAAAGTGCAAAAGATCAATTAAATGACATGGTGCCAAGCCATTTGAAACTTTAAAAGTAAACAAAACAAAAAAATCAATGTGAAAATGAACAGGCATCAACTTAAACAGGACTGACGTGGTCATCCCTTCTGGTTCCTGTTAAAAAAATGTTCAGCATTCTGGACTAACTTCAGGCGATGGAGATGCAGTCATCCAGTCTAAGAGTGATGAAGGCAAGGATACGAGTTTTGAGGTCTTTAGGATGAAAATTATTTTATTATTATTAGACCTTTTATTTTTACAGTTTAGTTCCGATTGAGCCTCAAAGACTCATTTACAAGAGAGACCTGTTACATATAACATACAGGCAGACAAGGAAAAAAGAACATGATATACAATTTTACTTTGGCTATTATACATAACTGATAAAAACTGTTTTTGAATACTGAGGATATTTGTTGATCAAGTTTGAAAGAATTGTCTAAAAACACTCCAAGATTCTTGACCACAGAGGAACAATGAGTAGCAAGAGGACCAAGAATTTCAGCGTACACAAGAGTCTGATTTCCAGATAAAACTACTTTGGTCTTGCTTTCGTTCAAGGTTGGATAGTTCTGAGATAGCCAGTCTTTAACATCCTTAGACAGTTAAACAGAGGCTGCAGTGGGGCAGAGACGTCTGATTTAAAAAGAAAAATATCTGGATGTCATGAAAATACAAGTTGGGCTTTCCAAAAAATTGATCCCAAAGATAGCAAGTATAAACAGAACAAAGTAGGGCTCAGAATTGACCCTTGTGGTACACCACAACAACTAGGTGCTGAGGAAGAAGAGTATTCCCCCACGGACACAGAAAAGGACCTGTCAACTAAAGAAGACTTGAACCATGCTAAAACCATGTCCTTAAGACCAACATGTTCAAGTTTTGATAAAAGGATGCTGTGATTGTCCATATCAAAGGCAGCACTTAAATCTAAAAGAACTAAAACAACAGAGCAACCCGAGTCAACCTTTAGAAGAAGAGCGTTAAAAACTCTTAAAGGCGCTGTCAGTGGGAGTTAAAACCAGACTGGAACTCTTTACACATTTCACAAACGTCTATAAGTTCTGAAGTTGATTAGCAACATCCTTTTCTAACACTTTGGACATGAAGGGTAATTTATTGGCCTGTAGTTAGAAAGAACATGGGGATCAAGGCTTTTCTTTTTGATAGCCAGCTGCACTACAGCGTGTTTGAAAGCAGGTGAAACACAGCCGGAGGACAGAGAAGAGTTCAATAAGGGTAAAATTCAAGGCCCAGTGATGTGAAGGATTTCCTCTGAAAGATAAGAGGGGAGGGCATTAAAAACTATTTCCTTTAAAACTGAAACAGACACAGGCTCAAACTGCTGAAAAACAGTGAAGCTTTTCATAGAGAGACAGTTTTAAAACAGGTTGTGAATTGAAAGACCTCAAATGAGAATTTTTTTCAACAAATAATTTCAAAACCATGTCACAAAGTTTAAAAAAGAAGCCTCCATGGAAACATTGGCACAGGGACTAACAATAGTTAAAAATATTAAAAAGAACTTGTGGTTTGGGACTATATACAACAATCATTTTGGGCATAAAAGCAGATGTTGCAGCTTTCACAGCCCTCTGATACTTAGATAAGCTGTCATGTAAGATTCCAAGAGACATGGGGCCTCATGTACAAAGACTTGCATGGATTTCTCACTGAAACATGATGTACGTTTAAATTGAGGAAACAGCCAAGTGCAATTAAATCCAGATGTATGAAACTGCATACGCATGAATCCAAGCACACTTCTATTGTACATCCCAATCAACTTGGAATTGAGCGTGCACAAGGGAATACACAACTCCTCTCTTGACACACCTCCATTTAAATATATAAATACATTTAAACATGCCCTGCACCTGAGGAAACACCTCTCTGCACTATTGAAAGGCATGTCTACAAGTGGGAAAAGGAGGAACTTCACAGAATGTGAGTTGGAGATTCTTCTAAATGAGGTAGAGGCATGCAAAACATTCTGTTTGGCACTCTGTCCTCTGGCATTAGTGCCAAGAGAAAGACAAGTGAGTGGGACAATGAGTTGGACCTGCAAGAAGATGCCAGCTTGTAGTCTTTTCCCAACAATGCTCTTCATTAGAATGAATGAATCGTGCGTTGGACCAGGCCACCTCACCACAATGTTGGTTAGTTGCTTTTGTGCATCACATATAATTTGCACATTGATTGAATGAAATTGATTCCTGTTAACATAAAGATATTCTTCCTGTGATGGTGCTTTTATGGCAATGTGTGTGCTGTCGATAGCTCCGATTACACTAGGAAAACCATCTGTCGCCTCAAATGGCAGTTTAATGTTGGCCTGTCCAACGGCATTGTGTAGGAATGTTATATACCTGGTTTACATACCGGTAATTCCATCCCACACATCTGGCATGCTCGGCTCAGGATCGACTGACACAGTCCCGATTGGGATGCCAGTTCCCTCTGGAATGTCTCTGTTGCCGGGAACTCCAGTGTGGTCAGCAGCTGTCTGTGTCCATGCAGCACACGGCTCCTTGCAGTGTCCTGCTCCAAAACCAGCCACAGCTCCCAGCACAGTTCCAAAAGGATTGCCCTTGGAAGCCTAAAATGGCCGATGAGCCAGTCGTCATCAGTGGCCAGAAAATCCTCTCTGTCTTTAAATACAAACTCTCTGTGTACTGCACCATTTGCTATATCCTCTAATAAGGCTGAAGCCAATGTTGTTAAATGTATTTTCTGCAACTCTTTGATCATACTTTTATATCCATTCATCTAATTGCATAAATGTGGATGTATTAATTGTTCATCATGTGCGACCAGTGTATACAATAATAGTTTTCACATCATTAACATAATGTCAGTGTCACCTCTAAGTGTCGCCAATGGACCAATAACCATTGTAACGTGCGTATGCCAGCCATTAAGTGGGTGTGGCACCGTACACATTTCCACGGCCATTTCATTATTGATATCTGAAGTTTTGCATAAAAAATGGACACCATATTTTTGTGCATATGGGAGTCTGTCCTTTTCCCAGCTTCTCGCTGTGCAACGACACTCCCGTCTGAGAGCACGGGTGGTTTCATTTAACCATGGCTGATGGCGTGGTTAAGATTTTTGCTCAGTTTTTGCAAAACTGACTAAATTATAACTATTTTTGTGTTTTCTAAGCTCAGTTAGCAGCGTTGGCCATCTTGATTTAGGTTGGTTCCATATATGTTTGAATTATAGATGTACATTTCATATACATATGAAGCTCTCGACCTTGACTTCTCTAAATGGTTTTCAGAATCTGTTGGAATCCTGGCAAAAACCAATGCAGATTTGTTCCTGTCTTTGATTTTATACGTCTACCTTATAATGTTTTGCTAGTTTTTTGATACTTTGTTAAAAAAAAAAAAAATAGAAAAAAATATATATATATATTTTGTTTTTTTCTCTCTTTTTGTTTTCTATTGTTTATTGTTTGTTTGTTTATTGTTTAATGAAATTCTATCACTGCTGTTCATTGTTCTTTAGTTTTAGCAGGTCGCTTTCGTAAATGAGCCCATGAGGTTCAAAAGATTTACCTGACTAAATAAAGGTTGAATGAATGAATGAATACATGTACATATTTGCTGAAAGTTTCATTGAAGTCCGTTCAGTGGTTCATGAGATATTTTGCTAATAGACATAACTGACTCCAAACAGTTAAGGCAAAATTAAAGAAAGATTTTGTCCAATCTGATCAGAATATGTGTTGCACATATTTCTCAGCTGCTACCACACCAATTGTAAGGGATCTACTGTATGTGTAAAACTGCACTGTTGCCCTATTTGGCAGTTTGTTGTGGCAGCCATCTTGAATTGACTCCAAAAGTTAAACTGTTGCAAATCTACACCCACAGATTAATTTCTGTTCAGTCCGCTGGCAGGTTACAATTTGCTTAAAAGGCACTTTTAGCTGAATTTGTCCAAATCTCAGTGGGGTATGCTTGTGAAAATGATACAAAGACCTGTTATAATTTGAAAATGCAGGAAAAGTAAAGCATTTTAATTTTGTAGACTGAATAAAATTTTGAACAGCATCAGACTAAAAGTATACATTTATCACAATGAAAACACATTAATACAGAATCAATGATTAATATCTGATGCAGGAAGTCTGTTTGGCTACAGGATAATTCAGGATTTCTTATAATTTATTCAGAATTAATGTCTCACCTTGCAATGACCCTTTATAACTCAGAGCTGTGATACTCAAAAATCAAACCATTTCTTGAGACAAAACTTGTGACCAAAAACACTTGTTGTGATTAAAGGGGACCACATATTCAAAATTCACTTTTTAATGTTTTTTTTACTCAACTTTGGGTATGAACTTCATAAAAAAACTGTGCTAGGGCCAAAAAAATGCACCCAGTGGTTTATTTACTCTAAGGCCCTGTACACACGTAGCCGTTTATCAGTAAAACCGAACAGTTTATCATGCTGTTTGGCCTTTCATCCACACGTGAACTCCGGTTGATGTAACTATAAACGAATAATAACAAAACTCCGACCAAAGTGAAGATTTGAGAATTCTCCGCGTTCGAGTCTGCGTGTGGACTTCAGAACCGGAGGTTTCTGCTCCACCTCCTCCAGCTGCTGCGGCGCTGACAGTCACATAATGCTCTAAAAAAAGTGCTAAAAAGTCAACATACCTGCTCTGACATGATTCCCAGTCGACATCTTCCTGCGTTTTATTAATTTTGTACTCCAACACGGTATTTAATAGTAGTCCAACCTTGCGGTCTGTCCACACAAACTAAAGAAAATAAATAAATAAATAACAGGAAGTCGCGGCTGAGTTGAAGGGGTTGTGACAGCACTACACTGCCACCTATGGGTTCAGCATATTCATTACAACGCTCTCTGGTGAAATAAAACGGGACATGTAGACAAACATTTTAAATATTCGAACATGTATGGACAGAGATTTTTTTTTTGCGCAAATATTCGTTTTTCAAACACCAGGCTACGTGTGTACAGGGCCTAAGTATATTTATTTATCTTTGATAGAAACACTTCGTTTCCACTTCCTGCGGTTTGTGACGTCACAAACCGCAGCCACAACCCCAACCTTTCTCCCGCCCCGTCACCTAGCAACCCCTGGTGATGCTCCACCCACTTCAGTATGAAAGAGGTGACGGTTGTTTTTCCTTATTTCATGTCAGCACAATGGCTAAAAATGTCACAGAGTCTAGCCAGCTAACGTGAGCGTTGCAAAGATTCTCTAACCCTCCTGGCCCAGATAATGGCATAGTTTTCAGATGGGAGTCTTGAATGAACAGCGATGCAGCATGTTGCAGTGTGTGTGTGTGTGTGTGTTGGTTTATGTGTCATAGCAGGCCAGACTACGTACCGCTAAACCACATTAACCAACCTGTGTGTGTGTTTGTGTGTGCGCGCTTATCGAGGGAGAGGGAGTTTTAACGCTGTCATTAGGGGGGAGAGCAAATACACACCCTCGAGTGAACAAATGAGACCCTCGAGTGAACAAATGAGACCCTCGAGAGAACAAATGAGACCCGCGCGAGCGCAAATCAGACCCCGTGTGTGTGTGTGTGTGTGTGTGTTTGCTGCGAGTGACATCCACTCCCTCCAGCGCTCGCGCACAGGGGGAGGGAGGGAGACGTATTAAGGAAAAATTTTAAATGACACGACAACTTGTACACGTCTGATCTGTCCCACAATAAATACGTCGCGGTCCAGTTCAGCTCAGCTCAGGGCTCTGGGTGGCAGTAACGCGAGTTCAGACATCCTCGTCTGCCTTTGGAGGGCGGAGTTAATGTAAACAGATCTTTGAAGGGCGTGAACTTCAGATCTCATTAACATAAACCAGTCGTTCAAAACGAAAGTTAAAAATGGCAGAATTAAAAAGGGTATAATTGATTATCTAAGAATAATTAGGTGTATTAAATTGAATGAACGTTGTCTGGTAACCCCACAGACATACCATAAAATTTTTAAAAACCTATCTGTGGTCTCCTTTAAAACATGACTCTACTGGACTGTATTGTACTGTACTGGGCCTTTGCATCTAAAGTCTAGCATCATTTCAGAAAGACAGTGCTGATATGTAAAAAATGAATGGTCTAATCTGTGCGTGTCCGCCTACAACAGATTGAATAATGCTGAAATGCGGCCTCCTGCATCACCGCTTCATTATTCCTGCTTGCTAATTGCCAAGTGAACCGATGAGTTAAGTTGAGTCAACCCAAACAGGTAAACAGGGCAAGAGTATGAGTCATTTTCCTCATTACTCTGGGCAACTTTACAGATTTGTCATAACTACAGTGTATTGTGTCTAATTTTACTTTTGAATCTGCTGTCATATATGCAAATACTTCCAGACTGAAAGGATTAGAAAATAGACATTACCGAGCGTATAGAGACAATCTACTTCCATTTTTCCTGATCCTTTTGCACAAATTCAGTTTTTCCTGTTTGATATTTGACTTTAAGTGGATGTGAGAACTGAATGCATCATCGCAGCACATTCAAGGAGCACTGTCAACATCACTACTATCTTCAAAATACCACTTTAAAATGCATTATTTGTGCTGCTGATTATCCATGCTGCTGATTTCTTACCCATAAGCTGCTGTATTCATACCATCTGCTCACAGCTGACTCATGTTCCTTATTTATATTATTGTTTTATTGTTTATCTTAGATCCCTGTATACCGTTTCTGTCCGATACTTTATATTAATGGTACTTTTGGGTGTAACTGGGACCTTGGGTACACAATTTAGTCCCACCTCATGTACCACATGTGATGCGAATGACCACAAAGCCTCCTTGAACTTTGAAAATGTTGTAAATCATTTTACACACAACTTGTTTAAACTAGAGAAGAGATTAAACATTTTTAAATGGCTCTTTGCCATAAAACAAGACAATAATTTTAAACAATACAGCTTGTTGTTCTCTCTTTTTGTTTCATTTTATATATATTTTCTTTCTGTATGTGTTTGTTTCTCTGTAGCGTTACCTAAATATTTTATGAACCATCGGCCATATTTTAATGAAACAATCAAAAAAGCCATATAGTGATTATATATGTTTTTATGACTTTGGGAGTCAAGTGAATCCAAGATGGCTGCCACAGCCAACTGACTTCAGGAAACACAAACATGGCCATAACTCAGCAGCATTTAAAGATGTGGAGCTAAAATTTGGAGTGACTGTGGCTGAGAGTATTTTACAAAACATGCTCACTAAAGATTGCACAATGGTTTTAGCTAAAAACTACGGTGTTAGCCGTCATCATCATGATGAACATCACTGGACGTCTACCTTTTGGACTCATCCCCATCTTTTCTCTTAGAGCTAACAAATTTAGCATAATCTCACATTTCTGCACAAGATCCACCATAACGCTCCAGTAGACTCTCGCTACTTCATGGTTCAACTTTCGCTGACTTGCTCTTTCGCAGATTTTCAACGTAAAATTGGACATGCCACACAACACAACTGGCTGATTGATGGATGAGCCGCACGACCGGCATGACATTTTTATTTAGAATAAATTATTTTAAATTATTTAGCACCTGTTACACCTGTGTGTAGCCTACAGGAACAGGGAGAAGCTCCGTCCTGCAGCATGTCATGATCTCCGCTCTGCAGCAGAGAAGTGGGCGTGGCCGAGAGCGCTGGCAGATGACAGAGAGCGGAGATCATGACAGGCTGTGCTCTTTTAGAGCATTTAGAGTTTAGAAACATTGTTTAGAATATTGCAAGAGTGTGGGAAGGGTTTAAAACACCTTCATATATGTGTGTGTTCTACATGAAGAATATATATAACGTATTTTCCGCCTGAAAAGTCGCACCTTTCTATAAGTCGCTTTGTCCAATTATTGGCAATAAATTGGAAGACTCATAAACATGTCACACCTCTATTATGCGTCACCGCTACGCGACGCGTCAGCGCCTCATTTGCCCTGCTGAAAATGGCGGCCACAGAAGCGAGCACGGAAGGACTCTTAACAAGATTAACACGGTAAAAACAATTATTTGTCTGCTGAGAATTATAGCAAAGATGTGTCTTAGCTTAACCGTTCCTTAATAAATTCACGTAATGGTCAAATCTGCTGGATTTAAATTGTTTTGCTTTGACGTCTTCCAAACGGCCGTGCGCGCTGCAAAATAAATGATAAATAAATCAAATTTTAGCTCAAACAACACCAACAGCTAATAGTTTGTAATTGACCACCAAGTAATTACTTTCTGTAAGTTTAAAGAAAATCTGGCGTGTGGTTTATGAGCTATTTTTGGTAAATAGTAGCCGGAAAAACAACGTAGCTAGCCGCTACACATGTACGGTTATAAAACATCAAATTTTATCTCAAACAATTCCAACAGCTAACAGTTTGTAAATGACCACCAAGTAATTACTTTCTGTAAGTTTCATAAAAATCTATCCTGTGGTTTATGAGCTATTTGCTAAAAAGTACCCGGAAAAACAACAAAGCTAACCATGACACATTTACGGTTATAAAACATCAAATTTTATCTCAAACATCTCATAAAGCTAGTCAGTTGTAAATGTCCACATAGTGATTACTTTCTGTAAGTTTGATAAAAATCTGTCCTGTGGTTCTTAACTTATTATTATTATTTTTTTTCATTCAACCTTTATTTATACAGGCTAGCCTCGTTGAGTCACGGGGACTCATTTACAAGAGGGACCTGTCTCACTCACACCAAACAACCATCCACTCTCACACTCACACCTAGGGTCAATTTAGAGTCACCAATCAGCCTAACAAGCATGTTTTTTGGTCTGTGGGAGGAAACCGGAGTACCCGGAGGAAACCCACGCATGCACGGGGAGAACATGCAAACTCCACCCAGAAAGGCCCCGGACCGGGATTTGAACTGGCAACCTTCTCGCTGAGAGGCAGCAGCTCTACCAGTTGTGCCACCGTGCTGCCCGTGCTGAATTTTGCTAACAAACACTGAGCTAACAGTAGTTACCTCCAGAGCAGGAGGCCGGGCAGCGACAGTGTGTCCGACCAGAGGAGGCTGCCTTCGGACACATGAGGTGGGAACGGTGGGTGTACCCTAGCGGACAAAAGTGGTACTGCACCATTTTTTCAAAATGAAAAATGGTCATATCTGAGCCAAAGATTGGTCTAAAAATATGGGGAAAAAATCCATAAACATGTCGCACCTCTCTATAAGTCGCAGGAAATGCAAATTAGGCAAAAAGGTGCGACTTATAGACTGGAAAATATGGTATATAATAACCGATTCATTATGAATAACAAATGTATGTATCATTACAAATATATTCACACAAAGTACTGTAGTTTGTGAATAAACTGCTACTTATTACTTGTACTACTATTTCTACTTTGCAGTTTTTCACTTATCGTGGGGGAGCTGAGAATGGAAACCCCCATGTTGGACCAAAACGTTTACAACCTCATCCTTTTCTAACACAAGATGGTTTTAATACAAATAATTGCAATAAATACCTGCAAGTGAAGCTTACTTGGTGTCTTTCACTTTATTACGATTTTGAACAGCAAGGAAAACAAAATAAGTCCTCAGCGTTCTGACTAAGAACTAAAACGAAGAGCTTTAATTGTAACAACACAACAGCAATAGTGTCTTATACTGTAGATGACTGACAAGTAGCACAAAGAAAATATCCCTCTTTATTGCAGATAAACAGAAAGCCTTCCGGATGGTGGGCGGAACATCTCAGCACAAAAAAAAAAGAAACCGTCCAGATGACCTGAAAGAACATTGTTGCATTTTATACCTGGATTATTGAGCATGAACTTTGGTGTTTTGAACCACTTTGACATGAATGCCAATGAGGGAGAGGGCAGGCACCAGAGGAGAGGTCGTGCCCCAGAGACCATCTTTGCACCAACATAACTGATTTTTTCCACTTTGGAGTAAGCTGTTGGCGGAGAAGCAGTTTGGTTTGGTGTTTCCTCAGACTGAAGAAGCCTTCTGGATGGAGGGCGAAACGTCTCAGCACAAAAACAAGAAACCGTCCAGATGACTTGACAGAACATTGTTGGATTTTATACCTGGATTATTGAGCATGAACTTTGGAGTTCTGGAGAAAGTTACCAGATCAGATGCACACAGCAAAACTACAGGTTCACAAGAGATGTCCATGTGAGAGTCACCAGTTCAAAGAAAGACTTGAGAATGGGCTTTGATTAAAAAAATAAAATCATCCTTCTTCTCAAGGAATCCACATTTTAAAATGTCGGGCTACATTTAATGTTATATTGAACATTTCTAAGAATTGAGCAGCAAGGGAAACTTCCTGCTCTTCAAATGAAGCTGGAACTTCAGAGTGACACTGCTCATTAGGACCTTCCTGTGAGGGGAAGTAAATGAAGACTTCTGAGGAAGGTTTAGGGCAGACAGGAGACGCTCTGGGAGACACGACAGACAAATTAATCCAGCAGCTTGACAAGACACTGTATTCTTATCAAGACGAGTGAAGACGGAGCCGATAACAGAGTCAGAGCCACATCAAAGTGGTTTCACAGGAATACCAGAGGTTCAAACACGTTGCGTCAGATCACACAAGCTGTTGTCACCGCTCAGCAGAACCACAACATTATTGCTAAAACACCAGTCGTTTTGTGGTTCTTTCAAATTTCAGATGATGACAAAATAAAAGATGCTGCAGAGGACGTCAAGAATAGCATTTGTCTCCTTTTGTCATGGTTTTGTGTTTGTTGTCCCCCATCGCAGTGCGAAGAGGTTAGTTGGAAATACCGCCGGCGTGTCAGTCCAGTTAATCGTGCAAGCTGGATTACTTGAAAAAAGAACTAGTGAAATGCTCACATCCCCTTTGGTTTGCGGCTGAATCTAGGTGAATTAAAGTCACCATCAAAAATTAGGTTGCCATGTCAAAATCCAAGATGGCCACCACATACAGATACGTAAACCAACCACCCCAAGCACATGAGTAAACTATGCTTTTTAGTTTGCTCTAGCTTTTATATTACTTAAAAGTATAGTTTACGCAAATGATAGGGGTGGCCGAAGATTATTCTATGGTGGTCAAGGCCACCATTAGCCACCCCCTGGCTCCGTCATTGCACTTGTTGGTTGCTCCCACCGCTCAGCAGGATCTGTCCTTCTGCATCGCCTCACACAAGAACAAAAGGAGAGAGAAAATAAAACGACCTCTGCAACTTCTACCCACTTGAAGGTCTTGCACCAAAATCATTCAGGTTTACTTGACACATGACACAACCTCAAACCACTGCATTGACCTGTCTGCTCTACCCCTGTCAGAAAAACAAAAAGTCAAAAATCTGGGAGTGATAATGGATCCTTCCATGAAACTCAACAGTCATGTAAACATGATCGTCAAATCCTGTTTTTTCCAGCTGAGGCGTCTGTCTAAGCTGAAGCCCATATTATCCAAAAAGCACCTGGAGACAGTGATTCACGCATTCATTACATCTAGGCTTGATTACTGCAATTCACTTCTGTTTGGCGTCAGTCAAGCCACCATTGCACGATTACAACTGGTTCAGAACGCAGCTGCCCGATTTTTAACCAGCACACGCAAAAGAGAGCACATTACACCAGTCTTGGCCTCCCTTCACTGGCTACCGGTTCATCTTCGAATCCAATTCAAAATTCTCATGTATGTCTACAAATCGCTGAACAGTCTCGCCCCCGCCTATCTCTCGGATCTGATACACCCATATGTCCCTCCACGTGCTTTGAGGTCAGAGGATCAGGTACTCTTAATAGTTCCAGAAACTCGCCTTAAGCGCAGGGGTGACAGAGCGTTCTCTGTAGCAGGCCCAAGACTCTGGAACGAGTTACCGCTGCTCATCAAACAGGCCCCCTCCCTCTCGGTTTTCAAATCCCGGTTAAAAACTCACTACTACTCCATCGCTTTCAATGCCAGCTGATGTGTACTGGATCGTTTGATTTATGATCTGCAATGTTTTTATGTTTTTCGTGTTGTACTTCATTGTATGTGTTGCCTGTTGCGTGTTTGTTTGTCCAGCACTTTGGTGGACTTGTTCCTGTTTAAAGTGCTTTATAAATAAAATGGTATGGTATGGTATGGTACTTGCAGTCCCCGTTCAGTTCCAGTCTAGAACAAACATTCAAGTTCCTCGGCGGTGGGGGACGTCAGCGTAACGTTTGTTTTGCAGTTTTGAGTTTATGTTTATGCAGTGGTGCTCATGATTTTAGATATTTTCTTCCTTATGGATATTTAGAGATTTACCTGTTCACTTTGTTGTGTCCTTGTGTCATTTGCCATTGTTTCCTCATCTAGTTCCTCCACGTCCTTCACACCTGCCTCACATCAGTTAATTGGACTCAGCTGATCCTGCTCAGCAATTATCTGTTGTCTCATTGTATTTTGCTGCCAATTTCAAAGTTTTGTTTCCGCTCCATTTTCTTCTCTTTTATACCCGTTGTATAGGCTTAGCTTGTTTTTCTATGCCTGGTTTGATTCTGGGGTTACAGTGTATGATTCAGCTGGCAGTTTCTCTGTTTCTACTTTTATCTGCTTTGTAAGCATTCATGAAGTACTACACAATAATGATTAATAATCTACTATTTACTCTTTCTAATGATCAGAATATAACAGGAACATGGCAAGTCATCATGTAAATAGTACCGTACTTTTTGACATATAAGTCGCTGTTTTTTTAACTAATTTGCATGTCCTGCAACTTATACGGCGAAGCAACATATTTATTGATTTTTCCCCATATTTTTAGACCCATTTTTTACTCGGATATGACCGTTTTTCATTTTGGCAAAAAAAATGGTGCAGTACCACTTTTGTCCGCTAGGGGGACACTTCCAGAGAGTACACCAACAGTTTCTAGTTCATGTCCGAAAAAAGCCTCCTCTGCTCGGACTGACTCTGTCGCTGCACGCCTCCTGCTCTGGAGGTAGCTACTATTAGCTGTGTTGTTAGCTGTGTCTTTTTAGCAAGATAACTCATAAAACATCCATCCATCCATCTTCTTCCGCTTATCCGGGGTCGGGTCGCGGGGGTAGCAGCCTAAGTAGGGAGGCCCAGACTTCCCTCTCCCCAGCCACTTGGAGCAGCTCCTCTGGGGGAATCCCAAGGCGTTCCCAGGCCAGCCGAGAAACATAGTCCCTCCAGCGTGTCCTGGGTCTTCCTCTGGGCCTCCTCCCGGTGGGACATGCCCGGAACACCTCACCAGGGAGGCGTCCAGGAGGCATCCTAACCAGATGCCCGAGCCACCTCAACTGGCTCCTCTCGATGTGGAGAAGCAGCGGCTCTACTCCGAGTCCCTCCCGGATGACTGAGCTTCTCACCCTATCTCTAAGGGAGAGTCCAGACACCCTGCGGAGAAAACTCATTTCAGCCGCTTGTATCCGAGATCTTGTTCTTTCGGTCATAACCCAAAGCTCATGACCATAGATGAGGGTGGGAACGTAGATCGATCGGTAAATTGAGAGCTTTGCCTTTTGACTCAGCTCTCTCTTCACCACGACAGACCGGTACAGCGCCCGCTTCACTGCGGACGCTGCACCTATCCGCCTATCGATCGCACGCTCCAGTTTTCCAAGATAACTCATAAACCACACCGCGGATTTTCTTGAAACTTACAGAGCGTAATTATTTGGTGGTCATTTACAAACTGTTAGCTGCAGAAGATTTTCAGAGCTAAAAAAAATTGCTCTTTTAGCTTTGTTGTTAGCAGTTAGCTACCATAAACAGATACCTACTGTTTAGATAAACAGCTCTTAAACCACTTGACGGATATTTTTTAGGCTTACAGAGTGTAATTATATGGGTTTAATTTACAAACTGTTGCCCTGTATAAGACATTTGAGATAAAATTCGATTTATTTATAATTTATTTTCGTAGCGCACGCGACCGTTTGGAAGACGTCAAACCGAAACAATTTAAATCCAGCAGATTTGACCATTTCGTGAATTGATTAAGGAACGGTTAAGCTCAGGAACCCTTGTGCTATAATGTCAGCTAAGAAATATATTTTTTCTCAGCAAAGAAATAATAGTTTTTACCGTGTTAATCTTGTAAAGTCCTTCCGTGCTGGCTTGCTTCTGTGGCCACCATTTTCAGCAGGGCAAAAGAGGCGCTGACGCATCGCTTAGTGGTGACGCATAATAGATGCGACTTATAGGGTGAAGCTGCGTATTTATGGATTTTTTCAAATTATTCCCAATAATTGGACAAAGCAGCTTTTACACAGAAGCGACTTTTACTTCGAAAAGTACGGTATGACTGATTTTAACACTTTGCATTGACTATACTGAAATCTGTTCTGTCTGTTAGCAAAATGTCTTGTGGACTACTGAATAAATTGAAGTTAAACTTTTATAGCACAATCACTGGATGAATACTGTATCTACAACTGATTACCTTTTAAAGTCAGGGTCAGGCCAATTTAAAGCAGTTGTCTGAGCTAATTGAAAAATGGCTGTAATGTAGTCAATTATATGAGCTAACATTTTAAATGATATTCAATTAAAAAATATATACATACACACACACACGCACACATGCACGCACGCACACACACACACATATATATATAGATATATAGATAGATAGATAGATATACAGTAGATATATATATA
>JBBPBX010002698.1:67383-83923 GCA_038048925.1 Garcialebias charrua
AAGAGTCTTTCAAATAATAATAATAATAATAATAATAATAATAATAATAATAATAATAATAATAATAATAATAATAATAAGGATAATGAATTTAATTTGTAACTCACTTTTCATTAACAAAAATCTCAAAGAGCTACAAGGTGCAACTAAAATCAATGATCAAATAAAAACAAGTGATAAAATCAAGTGAAATCAATGATAAAATAACAAAAATCAATAACAAAATCAACTAAAAACAATGATAATGTCAACTAAAATCAGAGATAAAATCATGTGGAGGCAGAGTGGGACAGCCTGAGTGGGACATGTCACGATATCACATGAGACTGTGCATAAAGTTATTTAGGAATCATCTTTATTTCAAAGATCAGGTAAAAGCTGCTTATTGTCTCATCAGGGCGGCTGTGGCTGAGCAGTCAGAGCAGTCGTCCTCCAAATGCATGAGTCGGGGGTTTGATTCCACCAGTAGTCTCATGCTGAAGGGTCCCTGGGCCAGACACTGAACCCTTCATTGCCTCTGTCCCATCAGTGTATGAATGTGATAAAGCTCTGATTAGTCTCGAATGGGTAAACGAGGGCACAGCTTGTGTTGTAAAACACTTTGAGTATCTTGATAAGATAGAAAAGTGCAGTTTATTTACATTTATTCTGACAGGACATGTCATGTCGTATAACTCTTATTCTGACAGATTCACAGAAACTCTCCAAATTTTTATATTTTTAGGTTACTGACTGGAAATAATTGCAGTTTTGAGTTGCTTTGCCACAGAATATCATGCACCATCTGCACAGAGCACTACCATAACTAACTCCTTGTCCATGAAATAGATGGAAACCAGGCTGATGATACTTTGCTTCCAGTCCGTCTCATTCGGCCTGTTCTGTCATCTACAGGTCCTGCTCAGAGTGAGCCGGAGAACTGTGGCGTTAACTTTTTGTTGTCACCCCGACCTCTTGAACCGGAGCTTTAATTCTCAGTGGCACACCGTTCTAGTGTAATGTGATGTGTTGTGCTGCACATTCTCACTCTCTGATGGAGACACAAACAAACACGTGCATCACCTGAAGCTCGGCGTGGCGTGGCGTGCAGCAGCCAGCAGGCCTGATGAGCACGGTGACAGCGCTGAGCACGTCCGCCTAAACGAACAGCTTCAGATAAGCAGATGTGCAGTTGTTCTTTCCCACAAAACAACAACGCTGACGGAGGGCTCGGTGGCAGGGTTGCAATGAACACAGCGTGCGTTGTGTCCCCAGCGCACACGGAGCTGCGCATATCACCGCTCCTTGCCTGAATATTTATAGTCTACTATACCATAATCATGTGTGTGTTTTGGTGTGCGTGTGTGATTGAGAGAGACTGGAGGAGTGACTGTGGATCTAAGAGCCCTGCAGGGGTGTGAGGCAAGAAGCAGCAAGAGGCAGAAAATCCCTGCTGCCTTTGGATTAGTGTCAGCAAACAGGAAGCCAGGCACCGAGCTGCACGTGAATGTGCGCGCTCCTAAAAAGTCACTCCTTGCCAGTGTTGGGGTAGTTACCCAAAATAAGTAATTAGTTACTTTAAAAAAGTAACTTATTACACTACTTAGTTACTCAGTTCTGAAAGTAAAATAGTTACATTACTTTCGGATTACTTTAATACCTGAGATTTAACCTGTATTATTTTTTATCTTTCAATAATGACATTAGAGATCTTTTTGACACTCATTTTTAATGAAAGTGTAAAACAGCAGTGCTACATAACAAGCACAATGCATAATGTAAACGTGCTATTCAAAAGGTATGGCAATTTCAAAATGTTAAACTTCATTTAAATTTCAGCTTCTCATCAAAACTTGGAAAAATAAACTTGGCATTCAAAAGCCATATCAAAACTCTGGCAAAGTAAAATTAACATTGAATTGGTTGTGTTGTCAACCTTGCAGTAGTGCAAACATATTATAAATAAATTAAGACCTGTCCATGACAGCTGAAAAAAAAATCTAAATAAAACATCTGAAATGTGACGGTCTTTTCAAATGTTGTTTTCTGCGTTGAGTAACCCTTATTGTATTAGAACGTAAACATGCTATGTAAATAGCTCTGACAACAAATATACTAGCTAATACAACTTAAACCTTCAAACAGATATTTACCTCTACATTTACAGCCTGCTACAAGTTTGTTTACCTCAGTGCTGGTGAAGATTCTCAGTCGTCCAGGACATGATAAAATCAAAAAAGGCGTTCAATACAGGATCAACTGGACTTTATTTGTTGCAGAAAACGTTTCGACTTCTGTCCAGAAGTCTTTTTCAATTCTGAATGAATGGAAGCTGTGAGAACGAGAAGTTTTATACAGGCTGACATGCCACGCACCAACATATGAAATTGGAAACTGAAATAACCCCACAACATACCTGAGATAACAACCTCAGCCTTTGTAGTGGTTGCCTGGCGGTGAAATTCAAGCCGAGCCTGCTTACTCGGTGTCGGCATCAAACTTGCTGCACCATCCCTCTGCGGCTCTTTAGCAACTAGCTTAGCGTTAGCGTGTTGTCTTTGTAAATGCTTGTAAAGATTTGACGTCGAGTTCGCAGCAGTAGACAGTGTCTTGTTGTGGCCCAGACATAGCTTGCACACTACTGTAATGTTCTTGTCCTTTCTCGCAACAAAAGAAAAATAATGTGCATACTTCCATCCATAAAACAATATTGCCGTGTTCTCCTCCACCTCCGCCATGTTGTTGTTCATCCCTCCATGTATGTCTATGTACGTTGACGTATGACGTCCCGACGTCGTCGCGTACGTCAAAACTATTCTCCGAAAGGTCCTGATTGTAACGCAAGTAACGAATGTAAGGTTTTGTTAGTAACTGTAATATATTACAGACATTTTCAAAGTAGTGCGTTACACTACTACGTTACTGAAAAATGTAATGTAATTACTGTAACGCGTTACAAAGTAACGTGTTACACCCAACACTGCTCCTTGCTACATCATTATTGTTTTCTTTTTGTTGTTTTTTTCTTATGAATTTAAAACACACCTGTCTTATTACGTAAATCTATCTTGATATTCTGATGCATGCTCAATAATCCAGGTAGATTGATATTGGTAGGTTGATATTGCTTTTGTGTTTTGTGTTTACTTCTAAGTTAATGTTGTGCACCTTTAACCTTGTTTTTAACGAAGTGGAAAGATTGCAGAACAGACACAGAACGCCACGCTGCTAAGAACATTTAGGAGAATCCTTTTTCAGTCATGGACCTAAAACTGTCGTGACCTGAAACTCAACTTACTTTAGATGTGAGCTCTTCAAGAAAGTTGATCAGATTTGTAATGACCATCCATCCATCCATCCATCCATCCATCCATCCATCCATTCATCATCCATCCATCCATTCTCTTCCGCTTGTTCCAAAGTCAGGTCTCGGGGGCAGCAGCTTGAGCACGGAGGTCCAGACATCTCTTTCCACAGCCTCCTCTTGCAGATCTTCTGGGAAGACCTCAAGACCTTCCCAGACCACCTGAGAGATGTACTGTAGTCTGTCCAGCGTGTCCTGGGTCTTCCCTGGGGTCTCCTCCCAGTCAGCCACGCCCAAAGCACCTCCCTGGGGAGGCGCCCAGGAAGCATCCTTACCAGATGCCTGGACCACCTCAACTGGCTCCTCTCGATGTGGAGAAGCAGCGGTTCTACTCTGAGTCTCTCCAGGATAACTGAACTTCTCAGCCTGTCTCTAAGGGAGAGTCCAGCTACCCTGCAGAGGAAACTCATTTCAACCTCCTGTATCCATGATCTCATTCTTTCAGTCTCTACCCAGAGTTCATGACCATATGTGAGTGAGTAGAAACATAGACTGACTGGTAAACTGAGACCTTTGACTTACAGCTCGGCTCCCTGTTCACCACAACGGACCGGCATAGAGTCCACAATACTGCAGACGTAGCACCAATCCGTTTGTCAATCTCACTCTCCTTTCTTCCCTCACTCATGAACAAAACCCTGATATACTTGAACTCCTCCACTTGAGGCAGAACCTCACCCTGGACCTGAATCCACCCTTTTCCCTCTGAGGACCATGGCCTCAGATGTGGAGGTGCTGACTCTCGTTTCAGCTGCTTCACACTCGGCTGCGAACTGCTCCAGTGAGAGCTGGAGATCACTGTATGATGATGCACTAAACTACTAGATTTGTAATTGGCCCCTCTAAAATGTCAGAGCCCAATGTTCTTTGAAGGTATGCAGATCATCCACTGCTTTGCTGCTCAACATGCTAAATGATGGAGTTGGAACAATTTTGATCAGACCTTAAAAATACCATCATGAACGACCTCATGCAAAAGCACAAGATGCTAAGCTTATACGTGTTGTGGATGACTCAACTACTACCACATCAAATCTGGTCAAGCTGACAGAGTCATAGTCGTTATACTGTTGGTTAGTTGCTTAGCTGTGACAGCTGTCTTAATATTTTGCTAACAGCCAGATAGGTTGACTCTAAGTAGTTAATGTCGTAACTTTGAACATGCTCATCACGCAATCTGTTAGCATTCAGAAGATATGTTGAGGATCAATCCTTGATACTATCACACCAACTTGTAGCTCAGTATCTGTAATACTGGCAGAGTAAAAGCCACTTTGTGTTTTTTAGCCGTTTGTGTCTTGAAACGCAGTGAAATACAACTCTTTACATCTTACATCCTAAACAACACATTGAACAGACAAGTCTGTGACAAAAAACAAAAAGAAATGTGTTTCTTGGCTCACCTCCTTTGAAAAATGCAACAGATGACTTGTCTGACATGCTCAGTGTTGCTTTGATGGTGTGAGTCGAGAGTGTGTTTGACACACACAGACCAGAAGAAGAGATACAAACAAAACGTTGTGGTGCCAGAACGTACGTCTCAAGGGAACAAGCGTTTAGACGTGATCCGTCAGAACAAGAAACAAATTAAAGGGGCAAAGGGTGAGATAGTTTGTAGTTTTCAACCCTAAACTCATTGTGAATTTTTTTACACTTGTTTGCATATTCAGATGTCTGCAACAGTGATTCTAATGATCACATTTAAAAGCACAAGAAACACATTCCAAACAACATAAATAAGAACAATTCATTAAAGCAACACAGGTTCAAAGTTCCTTTGTTGCTGAATAATTTAGGCCAAACGACAAATCAAATCTAACACTGTCCAGATGACCTGACTGAGAATTATTGGATTTGGTACATGGATGATTGAGCATGAACTTTGTTGCCTTGAACCACTTTGGCTGTGGCTGACTGCCTGCAGAGGAGTTGACGAGGGACAGGACGGCCCCCAGAAACCATCTTGGCTCCAGCAAGCTGGTTGGTCCACTTAAGGTGTTTACTGCTTGGTGGGGAAACAGTTTGCTGGAACTCCTCTGACTGATGAAGCCCTCCGGATGGAGGGTGAAACGTTTCTATAAAAAAGAAACTGTCCAGATGACCCGACTGAGAATAATTGGATTTGGTACCTGGATTATTGAGCATGAACTCTCTTGTCAAATCAAACACTGTTAGACATCAGACGTTTTTCTTTGATAGTCTCGTGTTAGAATGAGCCAACACCAGCTGTGTAATGTGGTGATGTGGTTCATTCCAGGCCTAGCACTTGTTGCAAGGACGCACATCACCTCCACCTTTTATACCTGAGCTTTAGAGCAGCAGGTGTCTGAATTTAAGTCAAGAGGACCAGTAATGAGAAGATGCTGGTCTCATTTCATAACTTGACTCAGATCCATGGTTATGTATTTCTTCAGTGTCTTCTCCAACCATTACCCCTCTTTAGGAGTTTGGTACAGATATTTTAGCTTCATCGAAGTGGAAAACCTTTCAGGTTGCATCGCCCTGCAGGATCCATGCAGAAGGTTCTGAGTCGACAGCTAAATCTCTGCAGTCCAACAGGAAAACAGAATGTTTATGAACTATTTCATTCACGTTCAACTATTATTTCTGAAATGTAGACATGCCGATGTAGCTTGTGAAGTAATCTGAGATTTATGAGAGTAATTGTTAGAAACACAATTAGCAACAATACATGAATTATCTGTCTTTGAACCTGTTTTTACATTTTTTTTTTGGAGCCATGAACTTGCAAAGTCCAACTATTTTTCCAGCTTCCTGTGCTCATGGACGTGCTTTTCTCCCGGCTTTGTGTCTGGCTCTCACCCTCCGGCTCTTTGCCGTTGCTTGATAACGGGCACAAAGTACTGTATCCTGCTTTTGGTCGTCTGTGGAGGACTTTGCAGTCGATCTTGCTGTCTAAAGATTACAGAAGTGGTACAAGTGAGTGATGCCAATAATTGATCCTGAGGGAAGACGTGGGGCCACCGTGGTCAACCATTCTATTGAGTTGTTGGACTTTGATGAATTAAAAACGCTTCTTATCCTGTAATTCTTGTGGGGGACTGAGCAGAATATATTTGCACATAAAAAGTACAATTTGAGGAAATGTTTTGGGCCATTTAGCCAAATCTGTTGTGGTTTTATATTTAGCAGCTTTAACAGTTTGGATTTTCTTTTATAAGAAACTTTTTTTTAACACAGCCACTGTTAAATATAAAAGTTATGCTTTAAGAAAAATATCACTTATTAGTTCAGGCCTAGCGTTCCTTGAATGAACGCTCATCATCTCCTCCTTTTAACAGGAGCTCAGACTAAGATCATCTGTTGAAAAATGATGCAGTTAGAGCTTATTTTGTAAAAACCTTGAAAATAACATTAAGTGCATAATGATATATGATTTATGATATATTGCGTGAACTTTCATAACTGTGTGGATGTTTACGAAGCATTCACACTATTGTGATCCATTTTTCTTACGTAGATTATTTGGTGCGATTCTCATCCCTCAGTTTTCAAGCTATTTCAACAAATCATACATCAAACTGTTCAGCTCGTTCAGGGGAAGGGTGTGATGACTATGAAGGGTGTGATGACTATGAAGGGTGTGATGACTATGAAGGGTGTGATGACTATGAAGGGTGTGATGACTATGAAGGGTGCAACTTTAGCTTTTTGTAATATTTAACCTTTTCTGCCACTTTTTTGCTTATAGAAAATGATCTGAGCTCATTTTACATCCTTCACATTTTGTTCAGGTTCAGTTTCTTTCAGCTTCCTTGTGTAAATAATAATTAATAAATAAAAATCAGCTAGTTTCAACTAATTTCATCTGTTTTTTCCAGCTGTTTTGTGCTCCATTCTATGGCACCCCGGAGGGAACGTGGGGGATTTTTTTTCTTTTGCGTTCCCTCGCAAGAGTTTTTTGCGTTCCCTTACAAATACTGTATGTAGTGTTACCTCACAGACAACAGCAGCAATGGAACAGACACACGTATTTGAGGTTCATGCAGGAGTTTGTGACTTGTCACTATGTAAATAAACTGAATTTAATTGCATTTTGAAATTAGTATCCAGTGTGTGCTGCAGTGATAGAATTAATTTTACGTTGAATATTTCACGTTCATGCTCTGTGGATTCAGCGGTGACTTCCTCGTTCGAGCCGACGCAGGCAGTTTGCTCTCAGTCTGTCCCTCAGAGGAGCGATGGTTCGCTAGGGACCGTCAACAAATTACTGTACAGTATTTGTCAAAGCAGCACCGTGTATCATAACTAAAGTTTTCTCAGTATATTTCTGCATGGTAATAAATCATGAATTTTCTCACCATTTAAAATCCAAAAGAACAAGGTGGCACTTGTGTTTCAAAAGTACTGTAACTTTCTTTTAAAGCATCAAAGTTCGTGCTCAGTCATCCAGGTACAAAATACATTAATGGTCAGTCAGGTCATCTGGACAGTTTCTTTTTTAGTGGAAAGATGTTTCACCATCTATTCCACAGGTGTCAAACTCCAGGCCTAGAGGGTTGGAGTCCTGACACTTTTAGATGTGTCTCTGATGCCACACAGCTGAATCAAATAAGGAGGCCATTAGCAGGACTTAGGATAACTTGACTGCACTGAGAAGCTAATTCAGTCATATGATTCAGCTGTGTGGCATCAGAGACACATCTAAAAGTTGCAGGACTCCAGTCCTCCAGGCCTGAGGGCTTCATCAGTCACCAGCAAAACCAGTAAACTGGTTGGTCCACCAAAATAGTGTACTGCTTAGTGGGGAAAACAGTTTACTTGGGACTCCTCGGACTGATGAAGCCCTCTGGAGGTGTGTGCTTAGTGTGTTTTTAGTGAATGTTTTTCTTAGTTCATATCTTAGATCTTATTACTGTTTTTATTTTACATTTTAACACTTTTGTAGGATGTAAGTGGGACCCTGTGTACACAATTTCGTTCCACCACATTACCCACATGTGGTGCGAATGACCAGTGGTGGGCACAGACCGCTAGAGAGCGCTAAAGCGCTAATCCGCTTACAGTGGACCTAAACTTTTTGTCAGCGTTTTTGTGGTTTGACTAACTTTTATAATTCATAAGCGGATTTGTGCTATTTTTATTTAAAATGCAGTACCGCTAATAACTAATTATCTATCAGTAAAAACCAATAAACTTATTTACAAGCTCTTATGCTGGCTCCGTAGCTGCTTGTTTTACCTTTTTCCCCTCCCTCACCGTAAAGAGCAGAGAGGAGGGAGGGTTGGAGGGGGAGGGAGCAGAGCGGAGAACAGACTCGGATCTACCATGTGCCTGGGGATCCCATTTCAGCAGGGGCCCCGCCCCGGCCAGTCACCTACATCCCTAACATTGATCCTGCTTGTTAATGTACATTTAACATAAAAATAATTATAGTTACGATGAAAACGATCATTAAATACGCAATACAAAAACCGGTCGATTTCTTTATCCCCCTACTAAAAATGGACTATTCCATCTTGACATCTTCCGGGTCAGAGGTGAACTCGGAGGCTAATTCTGTGGCTAGCTGATTGTGCTGGGTTTCTTGGATAAATCCGCAGAGAACCCCGCTGTTTCAAGCCAAATTAACGCGGCCGGAGGATTTTATTGTGTGTTTTGTGTCGACCACTCGACGGTGAGTCGTTAGTTTTATGTATTTTAGTTACTTTTCATTAAATCTGTTGACTACCTATAGAATGTTGACATCTTCCGGGTCAGAGGTGAACTGAACGCTAACTCTGTGTCTGCCTGTTGGTTGTACTGGGTTACTAATGGATAAATCCGCAGAGAACCCCGCTGTTTCAAGCCAAATTAACGTGGCCGTGTTTTGTGTCGACCACTCGATGGTGAGTCGTTAGTTTTATGAATTTGGGTTACTTTTATGTATAAATGCGGTGGCGACACACCCGTGTATTTGAGATTTAAAAGTGGTTTTAGGGATTAAAAGATCATTCTCTTTTTTGTTAATTTTGTGGCCGAATAGAATATATGTACGTAAAGTATTAAATAAATCCTTTGATTTTTGTAATTTCATCCTTTTAGGATCATTTTAGTTACTTTTCAGTTGGCAGTGTAGTGCAAATATTGCATAACGCTGCCGGCTACCAATTGTCGAATATAAATAGCGGATTAGATTAGCTTCCCCTAATTTTCATAAGACATTTGTGCTTTTGAAATTGTGGACCTAAAAAAATTAATAAGCGTTTTAGAAATTGTGGAACTAATTTTTTGATTAGCGTTGCCCACCACTGCGAATGACAAATGAAGAATCTTGAATTATTGCATCCTTGAATGAACGTTGATGTTTTAAAAGAAAGTTACTGTACTGTACTTTTGAAACACAAGTGCCAACTTGTTCTTTTGGATTTTAAATGGTGAGAAAATTCATGATTTATTACCATGCAGAAATATACTGAGAAAACTTATGATACATGATGGTGCTTTGACAAATACTCTGGAAATATATCCAAAATATTATAACAGTGTTCTGGCTAAGCTCATTAGCCTGGTAATTTGCTGACGGTCCCTAACAGAACCATCGCTCCTTGGAGGGACAGACAGAGCAGCTGAAGGAAATCAGACTGCCTGCATCGGCTTGAACGGAACCCACGAGCATGAACGTGAAATATCCAATATAAAACTAATTTTACCACTGCAGCACACACTTGATGTTTTTATATTTAAGGACGGTTTCAAAACAAAACTCCATTAAATCATGTCATCTGGACCAGTTTCTTTGAGGGAGGAACGTTTGTTGTCTGCGAGGTAACACTACTACATACAGTACAGTATTGCGATGGTAGGCAAACACTTTTTCTTGGGAATTCAAAAGTAAAAAAAACAAACAAAAAAAACAAAGTAAATCCCCTATTTCCCCTCTGGGGCTCCGTAGAAGATTTTTATTTTATTTTTATTTTTTTCAGATAATTTCCATTTTTTTAGTGCTCATTTCTGCTTCTTTCAGCCTAATTGGTCAAACATGTTCCTTCTGCTTTGTTATGCTAATTTAAGCTTGTTCTACCTTTTCAAACCCCCCCCCTTTTTTTTTAGCTAATTTGAGCTGTTTTCAGATCAATTCAAGTTTTTCTTGGTAATTTTGTCTACTTTCGGCCTAATTAACTTATTTATGCTATTTTCAGCTTGTTTTGCTCCTTTCAGCTTATCCCTGCTAGTTTAAGCTTTTTCTGCTATTTCAGCTACTATTTAGCTGCTTTGTGCAAAATTTAGCTTTGTCAGCTAATTCCACAGTCTTGGAGCTCATTTCAGGTCCATCTGCTTCCTTCTAGTTTGAGCTTGGGATTTAGGCTATTTTCAGCTTGTTTTGCTCCTTTCAGCTTATTCCTGCTAGTTTAAGCTTTTTCTGCTATTTCAGCTACTATTTAGCTGCTTTGTGCAAAATTTAGCTTTGTCAGCTAATTCCACAGTCTTGGAGCTCATTTCAGGTCCATCTGCTTCCTTCTAGTTTGAGCTTGGGTTTTTTTCTTGTGAAGGTCTATCAGCTACCACCACACAATTTTATATTTTTGTAAAATTCCCAGCGGTATAGCCATTTTTGTTCAAGCTAAATTTGATTAGCTGTTGTGGCCATCTTGACTTGTGTTACTACCTCCAATAGTAAATCAGTTGTAGTGTAAGCATACATTCAACAATTACTTTCTGGAAGAATCATTAAAATTTGTATAATGGTTTATGAGATATTTTACTAACAGTCAACTGGAGTTGCTTCTTATAGTTTTCATTTTAAACAGGAATCCTGTTTTACCAGTTAAAATATTATAGGCTGGTAACAGTCTCAGCTAGTCGAAGACCCAGAGGAGGGAAACTTGTCAGGAGACAGAGGGAGAGGAGGAAAGTGAAGAATGTAGGACTGAGGGTTGCAACTCTAAATGTGGGGACAATGACAGGCAAAGGTAGAGAGCTGGCTGACATGATGCAGAGAAGAAAGGTAGATGTTTTATGTGTCCAAGAGACCAAGTGGAAGGGCAGCAAGGCTCGCAGTATTGGAGCAGGGTTCAAACTGTTTTACCATGGTGTGGATAGAAAGAGAAATGGAGTAGGGGTGGTCCTGAAGGAGGAGTTGGCAAAGAATGTAGTAGAGGTGAAGAGAGTGTCAGATAGGGTGATGTGTCTAAAGGTAGAAGTAGAAGGTCTGATGCTAAACATAGTAAGTGGTTATGCTCCACAGGTTGGATGTGATGGGGAGGAGAAAGATAAATTTTGGAAAGATTTGGATGAAGTGATAGAGAGTATTCCCAGGGAGGAAAGAGTGGTGATTGGAGCAGACCTGAATGGACATGTTGGTGAAGGAAACAGAGGGGATGAGGAAGTGATGGGTAGGTTTGGTGTCAAGGAAAGAAACCAGGAAGGACAGATGGTGGTGGATTTTGCCAAGAGAATGGAAATGGCTATAGTCAATACCTATTTCCAAAAGAGGGAGGAACATAGAGTGACCTATAAGAGTGGAGGAAGGAGTACACAGGTCGATTACATTCTGTGTAGAAGAGGAAACCTGAGAGAGATTGGAGACTGTAAGGTTGTAGCAGGGGAGAGCGTGGCCAGACAGCATCGGATGGTTGTGTGTAGAATGACTGTTGTTGCGAAGAAGAGAAAAAGAGTAAAACCAGAGAAGAAGACCAAATGGTGGAAGCTAAAGAAGGAAGAATGTTGTGAGAAATTCAGAGACGAGCTGTTAAAGGCTCTGGGTGGTAAGAAAGAGCTTCCAAGTGACTGGGCTACTACAGCAACAGTAATTAGAGAGACAGGTAGGAAGGTACTTGGTGTGTCATCTGGACAGAGAATAGATGATAAGGAAACCTGGTGGTGGAATAGTGAAGTGCAGGACGCCATTCAAAGAAAGAGATTAGCCAAGAAGAAATATGACAGTGAGAGGACTGAAGAGAGGAGACAGGAATATAAGGAGATGGGACATAGAGCAAAGAGGGAAGTAGCTAAGGCAAAGCAGAGGGCGTACAATGAGTTGTATGGGAGACTGGACACTAAAGAGGGCGAGAAGGACTTGTACCGATTGGCAAGACAGAGGGATCAGGCTGGAAAGGATGTGCAGCAGGTTAGGCTTATTAAAGATGGGAATGGGAATGTTCTAACAAGTGAGGAGAGTGTGATGGGAAGATGGAAGGATTACTTTGAGGAGCTAATGAATGAAGAGAATGAAAGAGAAAGAAGAGTGGAGGTCCTAGAAACTGTGGACCAGGAAGTGGGAAAGATTAGTGAGGGTGAAGTCCGGAAAGCTCTGAAAAGAATGAAGAAGGGGAAGGCAGTAGGACCTGATGACATACCAGTGGAGGTTTGGAAATGTCTTGGAGAGATGGCAGTGAGGTTTTTGACTCAAATATTTAATGGAATATTTGAGGGTGAGAAAATGCCTGAAGAATGGAGAAGAAGTGTGCTGGTTCCCATTTTTAAGAACAAGGGTGATGTACAGAGTTGTAGCAACTACAGGGGAATTAAGTTGATGAGCCACACAATGAAGATCTGGGAGAGAGTTGTGGAAGCAAGACTTAGACAAGATGTGACTATCTGTGAGCAGCAGTATGGTTTCATGCCAAGAAAGAGCACCACAGATGCCATCTTTGCTTTGAGGATGTTGATAGAGAAGTACAGAGAGGGTCAGAAAGAACTCCATTGTGTGTTTGTGGATTTAGAAAAAGCTTATGACAGGGTACCAAGAGAAGAGGTGTGGTATTGCATGAGGAAATCTGGAGTGGCAGAAAAGTATGTTAGACTGGTACAGGACATGTATGAGGACAGCAGGACAGTGGTGAGATGTGCTGTAGGAGTGACAGATAGCTTCAAGGTGGAGGTGGGATTGCATCAAGGATCGGCTCTGAGCCCCTTCTTGTTTGCTCTGGTGATGGACCGACTAACAGATGAGGTCAGGCAGGAATCCCCATGGACTATGATGTTTGCAGATGACATTGTGATCTGTGGTGAGAACAGGGAACAAGTGGAAGAGAACTTGGAGAGGTGGAGGTATGCTCTTGAAAGAAGAGGAATGAAAGTCAGCCGTAGTAAGACAGAGTACATGTGTGTGAATGAGAGGGAGGCCAGTGGAACAGTGAGGCTACAAGGAGCAGAGGTCACAAAGGTGCAGGACTTCAAGTACTTGGGGTCCACTGTCCAGGAAAATGGGGAATGTGGTAAAGAGGTGAAGAAGAGAGTCCAGGCAGGATGGAGTGGATGGAGAAAAGTTTCAGGAGTGATTTGTGACAAAAAGGTGTCAGCAAAGGTCAAAGGAAAAGTTTACAAGACAGTGGTGAGACCAGCTATGTTGTATGGTCTGGAGACAGTGGCATTGACAAAAAGACAGGAGAAAGAACTGGAAGTAGCAGAAATGAAGATGCTGAGGTTCTCCTTAGGAGTGACAAGGATGGATAAGATCAGGAATGAGATCATCAGAGGTACAGCACATGTTAAACAACTGGGAGATAAAGTTAGGGAGGCCAGACTGAGATGGTTTGGACATGTCCAGAGGAGGGACAGTGGGTATATTGGTAGAAGGATGTTAGAAATGCAGCTGCCAGGAAAAAGACAAAGAGGAGATATATGGATGCAGTTAGAGAGGACATGGAGGTAGTTGGAGTGAGGACAGAGGATGCAGAGGACAGAGTGAGGTGGAGGAGGATGACTCGCTGTGGCGACCCCTGAAAAGGGAAAAGCCGAAAGAAGAAGAAGAAGAAGAAGAAGAACAGTCTCAGCTACTATCACACCAAAATTTAGCTCAATATCTGCAGAAGTGTCTGAGTTATAATCATTTTTGTGTTTGCTAAGATTGCTTAGATGTGACTGCCATCTTGAATCAGATTGCTTCCAAAAGTGAAACAGTTGTAGTTGTGCATGTAACATTTACTTTCTGAGAGTTTCTTTTAAATCCGTTCAGCGGTTCATGAAATATTTTGCCTACAGACAGAGCAAAAACACAAGTGTGGTAATGACTACTTTTATAGACTGTTAATCCAGAAATTGCTGCTTTACTGGTACAGTTGCACCAATTTCCTCCCGTGCTTGTGCTTGTTTTTCAGCCTCTGTCTTTAATGAATGTCCAAATGTAATTAAGAAGGTGCAACAAGAGGCAAAACTACAGAGCTAAATGAATTGGGAGGAACATCAATAGTGAAACTGATGCTTCAATGAAGCTGCACTGAATCTGCACCGAGGAGAGCGTATCATTGGTCAGAAGACGTCTTAATTTAGCTTTCAGCAATTCAAAGGGAGTTTGTCCCGTTAACTGCAAAGTGTGCTTCAGGAATCAGGTGGAGGAGCTGTTGAGTTGTTTGGTTTTATTAAATCCATCAACCGCCTGCAGTTTTGTTTGTTAATGTCATTTTGTGCTGCGGGGCTGTAAAAGTCTCTGCACATAATGTCGTACCTGCAGGTTCTCTTTGGCTGTCTCCACCGGCTGCTTTCTGCAAACATCCTGCTCATTTTTAATCTGGTCCCGTGGAAAAAAAAAAACAGCCGCAGGGGCCGTGAGTTGTGAACAGGGATCACTTGTTGGCAGCTAGGTGGTTGTACAGATCCTAACAGGTTTAATCTCTTGGCCAAGCCCTGAGCACAGAGGCATAATGTGACCACAAACCCAGTCTCCGTTCCTTACAGAAAGGTAAAGGTGTTCATGGGTGCACAAGTTGCATATGTGAGCTGCTGGGTCGAAAACACAACTCATATTCTGGGAAGTCTGGATTTTCTTTTTTCACAAGCAAATAGAGAAGGTCTCATTAAACTGCCTTGACTGCTTAAATCTCACTGGGTTGCAACTTGTAGAGACAAGTTGGAGACAAGTTTTGGGTAAAATATTGAAATATTTTCTTGAAGTTACACCTAATACCATATTTTTGTATATAACAGCAAATAAATTGCCACATTTTCTTAACACAATTTTTGGAAGGCATTGCTTTTTCCCCATATAAATGGTGGATATGTGTTCTTGTTTTGCATTACCTAAAGTTTTAGTTTCCTTCAAATATTTATTTGGGAGTGGAGGTGTCAGGCAATCTCAATTTTTAAAAAATTGGGGGTCTCGATACTACTTTGATCTTGATGATCTCTGGAAGGAATTATTCTTTTTTCTTAGAGTTATTAATGACAAGCCACACATTTTGCTTTTTATTGTACTAGTGTATCATGAATTATACATCACTGTATAAAAAATACTGGTACCACTTTACATTAAGGCTCCCCCTATACATGTCTAATAAATAGTTTATAGATATGTTATCAATTCCTCTATAAACAGTTTATAAATCATTTATAACTGCTTTTTATGCATTAATTAAGGGTGACGGAGACAAAACGGACCAGTTTCTTGTCACATAGTGAGCCAAACCTGTTCATCTATGTATTTCATCTAGAGTTGTTGTAATAAACATTTCAGACTGTTACGAATGTATTTTTTAGCATTTAATATTAGCTGTATACTTATAATGCAGTGATAAAGTACAATATTATATGTTTAAAAATAGGTTTACAAATGCTTATTGTGCTTACAAGGTAGTAACCTGAAATGTTTAATAGAACAATTCTAGATGACATATACAGTAGGTGAACAGATTTGACTCACTATTTGGCAAGAAACTGGCCAGTTTTGTCTCTGTCATCCTTAATTAATGCATAATAAGCAGTTATTAATGATTTATAAAGTCTTTATAGAGGGGTTAATAATGCATCTATAAACTATTTATTATCCATCTATAAGAGGAACCTGGGGAGCCTTATTGTAAAGTGGTACCAAAATCTTTATTGACCAAACTGAGATATGGTAATATGAAATAAAAGGCGTTGGCCAAGATGCACTGATGGTTTTATCTTTTGTAGATGCATTTTCAAATGTTCTTCATTCGTATAATTCACAAAACCCTTAAAAAAAAAGGATTTGTTCCTCTGACCTCACTGTCAACCACACAGTACCTTTCTGAGCTGGTGCAGTTTGCACACATTTAAACTGGGTGTTCTGTAAGCGTTTAGAGGAAAACCCTCCCATCTTTATGGAAATAACTGTCAGGGCAAATCTGTCAGATTGTCAAAGACCTTGCAACATGTATTAAGCATCAAATATTTACCGCCCCTAAAAGCAGGATGTATTTACATCTCAGAGAGAGTTTAGCATATGCCTGCACTGCCGCCTTCACAAAAAAGGACATGTCTGGGAAAAAAAAGGTGAAGAAATCCTCCTTTTCA
>JBBPBX010002699.1:6666-40566 GCA_038048925.1 Garcialebias charrua
CTGCAGTCTGTCCAGAAAGTCTCCACTGGAGGAGCGTTTTGCTGAGGAAAGGGCACAACATAATTTCACAGCTCCATGTCCATGAAGAAACAAATGGAGAGAGGGCTGCAGATACCAGGACATCCCACCAGCTGTTCTGTCTGAGGATCCTGCTGCTGTGGTGGAACCAGGTTAGCCCATCAGTGGGAGCTCAGTAACATGACTGCAGCATCAGACACTGGACAATATTATTTGTACTGTATAATAATAATAATACTGTATATGTTTGTGAGTCCTCCATGTTGGCTCTCTGCCCTGTGAGAAATTCATAGTAAATGTAACAAAAAGGAAAAAGTTCATAGCATTAAATTCAAACAGAAGTTCAAATTATTTCATCCTGAAATAACTCTGGCTAACTACTGTAGCTTTTTTATAACATGGAGTTAAACTCAAAGCAGTCTCCTCAGATAAATAGTGTTACCATTATTTTTATATTAAAGTTTCTGTTAACTTATTATTTTTACATTTGATTGTTTCTGTTCAGTGCCCTGAGACAACTTGTGACTTGGAGCTATACAGTATAAATAAACTGAACTGAATTGAATTGAGGAGAGACATTTAATGTAATGTTTTGGCCTCTACATTCAGATAAAAATAAGCTGTAACGTGTAGTCACTGCCTAAAAGGTTGTTAGCAGCTGCTACAAACAAGCTTAGCGTCAGTGTGTTAATCTAATGTTAACCTGGATATTTTTAAAAGGAGAGACATTTAATGTCCATTGTTTGCGAATGAATAGCATACATTCATTCACGGTGTCACTCAAATATTAGGGACTTGACTTGGACTTGACTTGGACTTGAGATCAGAGACTTGAGACTTGACTTGGACTTGAGATCAATGACTTGAGACTTGACTTGGACTTGACCTGGACATGAGATCAGAGACTTGAGACTTGACTTGGACTTGAGATCAGAGACTTGAGACTTGACTTGGACTTGCAAAAAATGACTTGTGAGCATCTCTTATGCCTTTTGGACTAACCAATGACCCGTCGTGTTTCAGAACTTGGTGAATGACGTTCTGAGAGACATGATTAATCAGTTTGTTTTTGTTTATTTAGACAACATTTTAATTTTTTCTAAAGATCTTGCCACACACCGACAACAGGTACCAGCCGTTCTCACTTGGCTGCTACAGAATGGTCTCTATGTCAAAGCTGAAAAATGTGATTTTCATGTTTCCACCACCTCATTCTTAGGTTTTGTTATTTCTCCTAATAAGATGGAGATGGACCAAAGCAAGATTACGGCTGTCTTGGACTGGCCTGTCCCCAGAGACCGTAAACAACTCCAACGGTTTCTGGGGTTTGCTAATTTTTATAGACATTTTATCAAGGGTTACAGTCAAATCTCCAACCCCTTCATACTCTCACATCTACTAAAACACGTTTCTTTTGGACTCTTGTCGCCGATAAGGCTTTTTCCACACTCAAATCTCTGTTCTCTTCCGCTCCCATCCTCCAGGCCCCCAACCCTGATGAACCTTTTGTTGTGGAGGTAGACGCCTCTAGTACAGGGGTGGGGGAAATCCTCAGCCAACGTAGCCAGGAGGGTTGTCTTCACCCCTGTGCTTTCTTCTCTAGGAGTCTCTCGTCAGCCGAACGAAACTATGACGTAGGCGATTGGGAGTTGTTAGCGGTCAAACTGACTCTGGAGGAGTGGCACCACTGGCTGGAGGGCTTAAGGTTTCCTTTCCTAGTGTGGACTGACCACAAGAACCTGGAGTATCTCCAGTCAGCTCGCCGCTTAAACCCCGCCAGGCCAGGTGGGCACTCTTTTTCTCCCGGTTTAATTTCACCCTGTCCTATCACCCGGGCGAGAAGAATGTTAAACCTGACGCTCTGTCTCGTATTTCTGAGGGCGACTCTCCTTCCCTTGGGGTTGAGGAGAACTACATCCTCCCAGAGTCAACCCGTCTAGCTACCACTCGTTTAGAATCTGACCTGAAACATCTCAACCAGTCACTTCCTCCACCTCCTGAATGTCCGAGGGATTGTCTTTATGTCCCTCCTGATTGGGTCAGGAAGGTGTTGGAGTTCAGTCATAGCTCTCGCCTCTTCTGTCACCCGGGCCTAACCAAGACCCTCGCTTTGGTCCGATCCCTCTTCTGGTGGGAGACCCTGTCCAGGGATGTTAATACCTTTGTACGTTCTTGTCCCGCCTGTTCCCAGTCTAAAGCCTCTAGGCGTTCCCCCTCTGGACTTTTTCGTCCTCTTCCCTGTCCTTCTCGTCCTTGGTCCCACATTGGTATGGACTTTGTCACTGGTCTCCCCAACTCAGAAGGCTACACGGTCATTCTCACATTGTTGATCGTTTCTCCAAGATTACTCATCTTGTACCCCTTAAGAAACTGCCATCTTCTAAGGACTTAGCCCACATCATGGCCCGTGAAGTTTACAGACTTCACGGGCTCCCTCTTAATATTGTTTCTGACAGGGGCCCTCAGTTTGTCTCTCTCTTCTGGAGGGAGTTCTGTAGCCTGCTTGGGATTTCCTTCAATCTCTCTTCTGGCTTCCATCCTGAGACTGACGGCCAGGCTGAAAGGGCTAACCAGGAGGTGGAGGGTAAGCTTAGACTCCTTTGCCAGCAGGACCCTGAAAAGTGGTCCTCCACTCTCCACTAGGTGGAACATGCCATTAATACTCTCCCTTCCTCTGCCACTGGTCTTTCCCCCTTTTACGTGGTGTTCGGTTATCAACCCTCTGTTTTTTCTGTTCAGGAACGTGACGCTGCTGTTCCTTCTGCCCATTTAGCAGCCCTCAGGTGCCAGAGGGTCTGGAGGAGAGACAGGCAGGCTTTGCTCAAAACTACGGCGGTCTATTAGAAAAGCAGACCGCCGCAGGAACCCTCAACCCGACTACAAGGTGGGTCAGAAGGTCTGGCTCTCCACCAAGAACCTCCCCCTCAAGGCGCAGTCCCGTAAGCTTGCCCCCCGTTTTATTGGTCCTTTTCCCATTTCCAAAATCATCAACCCCGTTTCTGTTCGTGTCTCCCTGCCCAAGTCCTTCCGTGTCCACCCCACGTTTCATGTTTCCTGTGTCAAGCCTGTGGTAACCTCTGGTTTTCACCCCCCTGTTCGGTCCCCTCCTCCTGCCCGCCTTATCGACGGGTCTCCCGCCTATACTGTCCGTCGCCTCCTCCGTTCTAGACGGAGGGGCCGCGGCCTCCAGTACCTGGTTGACTGGGAGGGGTATGGCCCGGAGGAGCGGTCCTGGGTTCCCTCCCGCCATGTTTTGGACAGGTCCCTCATCTCTAGCTTCCATAGGCTCCATCTTTCCCAACCAGGTGGGACGCCAGGAGGCGTCCCTTGAGGTGGGGATATGTCACGTTTCACGCCTGTTAGGTTAGATTTTAACACCACTCTGTACATTGCTTGTTGCTTCTGGATTCTGTTCTGTCTCCTGTCAGTATGTGGGTTTAGGTTTGTCTTCATTTTGAAACCGGTTTGTCCTCACCGCTGCGCTGATTAGTTTCAAATCAGTTGCACCTGTTGCTACACTCTTTATAAGCCAGACTCTCACATCAGGTATTTGCCAGATAGTTGAAAACTGTTCAGAGCAAGTAGTTATCCCGCGCCGTTTCTGTCCCTCTTCCTCTTTCATTTATCCTCGCCTCATTGATTTCCTGGTTCTGACGTCTCGCCTGCCTGCACACCTGCCTCTGCCTTCTCCTTCTCGGACTGTCGTTTGCTGGATTAACGTGACTGACCCTGGATCGCCTCACTTCGTCTCATCGCCTGTCCCTATTTGGATCATCTGCTCTTCTGCGTCCTGGTGTATTCCTTCACCTGCTGGATTACGTCACCCCTCGCTGCGACCGGCTGTTTTCCTTCACCGGCATCAGCCCCTCCCCGCAGCGGACCTGATCAGCTGGAGTGTCTACCTGCTCTGAACCCCATCCATCTGTGAGACGGTTAGTGGTTCCTTCTCATTGACTGTTAAATATTAGTTTTCACCATCAGACCACTAACCGTTCTCCTTATCCTACAGACTTGTTCCAGCCAGTGGTCCCTGATCGACACCAGAGCCAATCAGAGCAGAAAAAAGAGAAAAAATAAAAACTTGATTTAAATTGTCTAACTTTTGTGGTGATTTTGGTCCGGTCATTTGGGGTTCGTAACAGAAACAGGCCTGTTCTGGAAAATAACGTAATCTTGCACTTTTATTATGGACGAAGCCAAAACCCCGGTTTCATCTCATCTTTTTCACCTTCATCATCGTAACTGGACTGCTAATTCTTCATCTCCATTGCTTCTTTTTCATCTTTTCTGGGGAATACCCATTTAAAATGAATATTTTTTTAAAGGTTAAAGAGCTTAGAAATGTTTTATGAACATTGCAAGAGTATGGGAAGGGTTTAAAATGCCAATTTACAGTGAGGAAAATAAGTATTTGAACACCCTGCGACGTTGCAAGTTCTCCCACTTATAAATCATGGAGGGGTCTGAAATGTTCATCTTGAGTGCATGTCCACCATGAGAGACATACTCTAAAAAATAATAATAAATAAATCTGGAAATCAGGATGCATGATTTTTTAACAAGTTATTTTTGTGTTACTGCTACAAATAAGTATTTGAACACCTGTGAAAATCAATATTAATATTTGGTACAGTAGCATTTGTTTACAATTACAGAGGTCAAATGTTTCCAGTAGTTCCCTTATCAGTCGGTCTCTCGGTGCAACATAATTGCTATGGGAATTGCACCCCGGCGCGATTACCTGAAGGAATACAATCACGCCTTTACGGCTAGGGCGTCAGCGTCGCACCAGAGGCCCCGCCCTCTGGGTATTTTAACTTTTAAAGCACTCCATGGTGAGACTCCCAAATATGTTTTCAATCTTTTGAAGCCACTCTGTCAGTCTAGAACTCTGAGGTCTTCTAATCAGCTACTGCTGTCGGTCCCTAGAACCCATTTTAAAACCCGTGGTGATAGAGCATTTCAGGTGGTGGCACCGAGGCTCTGGAACGCTCTCCCTCTAACAATGCGCGGCTCCGAGTCGACTGATGCATTTAAGAGAAGTCTTAAGACTTATCTTTTTAAACAGGCTTATGGTTAATTGTACTTATTGGTTTTAGAGTTTATCATGTGTAACCTTTTTGTATAGCATGTTTTAAGAGTGTATAATTTTAGTATAATTTTAGTATGATTTTATTATGTGTATTTCTTTTGTAAAGCACTTTGTGATTTTATATCTGTGAAAGGTGCTATATAAATAAAGTTTACTTACTTACTTACTTACTTATTTAAGCAGCTGACGCCCGTCCATCCTTCTCTTATTTGCCCTTCACCTCGCTTAACACCTGAACTTCGTGGGACTTCTCTGTTGTCGCATCGCTCGACTGAGGTGAGCTTGCTCCTTACACTGAGCGTACAAAGAAATTATCCTGCCTACTGCTAGGCTGGCGAAAGCTAGTCCAGCGTTTTTCTACTTACCTCAAAGTTTTCTTCTCTTTCCGCAGCCTCTTCGCTCGACGGCGCTAACTACGTCACAACCCCCTGCTAACCATTAGCAGGCTAACCAGCGAAAGCAAGACAACGGAGAAGACGACTTCGAACAAAATAAAACTAGGACTGCTTCTCGTCTCCAGACATGGCTCCCGAGAAGGGAAAACGGAGGACAAAGAAGAAGAAAACCAACAAGACGACGAGCCCTCGCTCGCGCCCATGCCCCAGCGGATGCGGCTACTCCCTCTCTGCGACTGACACCCACGAGGCCTGTCCTGTCTGCCTAGGGATCCTGCATGCGAGGAAAGCGCTGGAAGTCCCTGACTCCTGCTCCCACTGCCGTTGAATGTCGGCAGTAGTGAAGAAACGCCGTGCGGACGCGTTGGCTAAATCCATGGCTAAGGCCGCTGGGCTGAAGGTTGCATGTTGCACGAAGCTGCTCGCTCCCAAACCGGAGCTCGAGAACGTGGACCTGGAATATAGCGGTCAAGTCGGAGAGGACAATGTGTCAGACTCCTCAGTTGCCGTCGAGGACTCGACGCCTTAAGTATCTGACCAAGACGCCGAATACGGTTACAGAGGAGAAAGTGTGGATTCCTCCCAGATAGGGATGTGCCGATCAGGTTTTTTGAAACCGATACCGATACCGATCACCTATGTGTGACGATCACCGATACCGATCAAAAAACCGATTGCCTATATGTGAGCCGATCACATAAACCGATCACCGATCAAATGGCTTACCTGTAATTTATGAGTGCTGCTTCTGGCTACAAGATCTGAATCTTGTAGCCAGAAGCAGCACTCATGTTATTTTCAGAACCATAAAATCACCATAATTCAGACAAAAACATATTTTTACTAATTTATTTCAGAGAACAAAGTAAATAAAAGTAATTATCAACTGCATTATCAAAGAAAAATGTTTACCTTACTAACTTTCAATAAAAAAAAAAGTTTTTTTATTGTTTTTTTAAAAAAAACACATCTATTACTTCATATAAAAAACTAAAATACCCCATTTGCTACTTAAAGCTGCACTGTTGGCTGTTTTTACAAATGGCTTTATAAATACGTTAAGTATCATTATTATTATTTTTAAATAATTTCGTGCTTTTTTGAACAACTTCCTGCGGGAACCAGGTGGCGGTAATGCGCTTAATATGAGTTCGCCAACCGCCATTCAACTCTATAGAAGAAGAAGAAGAACCAGGAAATACCGCCTCCGCCATTTTACATTCATTAGTTCGGCAGTCGGCTTTTGGAGGACTGTTTCTCCCATAAGAGGATGCCTCATACGGATAAATTAACTGGAAACACTCCTCTGAACTCTGTGAATGTCTCAGGACTGGAGCAGCAGCTGCGATCACACCGCCGAGCGTTCCTACAGCGCCGCGCGAGACCAGCAGCTCATGGTATGAGCTAAGGCTAACATGCTAAACCGGACCTGCAGCAGACAGCCGGCTTTGTGCGATCAGAGGTTCCTGGAGCTCGCCTCGATGTCGGACTGGAAGCAGAAGATATCGGGGGACACCCAGCTAACTTGGAATAACAAAGCCGACAGCCTTTTTGAAGCCGCAGCTAAACTGGACTGCCCGTAACTGCGCAGCGGACTCGGTGGGGCTGCTCGGTGGAGCTACATGCTAACAGGTGTTGATGTTATGGGGGCGCTGGCAGACGGCTTTTGGTAAGTTATTAAAACGTATTAAAACATTTTAATGACGAATTAGGTTTGTTGTGTTGAAGGACTTCGTTGAACTTCCTCCACGAGGTACTTTTTCGTCGCACGTTTTGCAGTTAGCAAACTTCGCATCACAGGCTCTGTGATCGGTAATTGAAGGCAAAAGCCGATCACATCCGCTTTAATGATTATCGGTGACGATTGATCGGTTTCCGATCGATCGGCACATCCCTACTCCCAGAACCTGTTGCAAATCCTACCGGAACCGGACTTGTCGGTCCCTGCTTTGTTCGACTTGTGCCATAGGGCGGCGGACGCCCTGTAGGTCGCGTGGTAAGACCCCACGCCTCGCCAACAGGCTACGAGGCTGGCGGGAAACTACTTCTATGCGGAACAGCTGACAACGTCCCAAAAAATGCCCATTTTACCGGACTTCCTTATGGAGCTCAAACGCTCCTGGGCGGAACCCGGAGCTCCCATCTCACTGCCATTATCCAGACTCCTGGATGTCGTGGGAATGGAGACAGTGGGCCTCGCCAGCGCACCCTTGATAGAGGAAACTCTGGCAGCTCACCTGGCCCCCGCAGCCAATGGGACGAAACCAGCGCTACCCAGCAGGGCCTGCCGCGCTTCGGAGAAACAACTTGAGAAGTGCTACAGGGCTCAGGGCCTCGCCGCTCACGCTATGAATGCGTCGACCATGGTGCAAGCATACCTGGCAGAAAAACTGCAGGATATCCAGGTAACAAAAGATGAGCAGGCCGTAACGGAGACCATGGAGGAGGCCCGCTGTACCTCTGACCTCGTGCTCCGCATGATGGGGACAATAGCCATTTCCCAAGGCAAAGCAATGGCGGAAATAGTTGTCGCCCAGCGCCATCTTTGGCTAACATTGTCGGACCTCCCAGAAAACCAGAGGCCCACTTTCCTCCAGCACCCGATCGAGTCGACGGGACTCTTCGAGGGAGACCTGGAGCGCGTCCAGGCCAGGCTGGAACAAAGGCGCAAACAGGCGGAAGCCCTCCGAGAGGGGTTGCCGAGGAAAAGCTTTGCATCCCCAAAGGAAGACATGCGTGGCCTTCCACGGAAGAGACCCGCTGGTGACAGTGAAAATTTCCAGTACCGGCCGAGGGCCTCTTCAGTGACCCCATGTGGAAAGCAGATTCAGACCTGATGAAGCAGGACGAACTGATAATTTTACAGGTTTGCCCGCCCACGTGGTACGGGAACCTAACTTTTTGAGCCCAGTCTCTCCTTGTAAAATACTACAAGAAGCTGGTGACATGTGCACGCGTACCAACCATCACTCCCATACTGTATGTGTAAACAAAACAAACACTGTTCCAGGCATGTACAAAAATAAAAGTACCAAAGCACAAACTGCCCTGGTTCTTGACTCGAGTTCCATTTTTATAAAACACAAACCATGTGGTCAAACTATGAACCACGGAAGGATACAAGAGCTCTGCCAGAGACGGTCAGATCTCGCGATATCTTCTGTGGAGCTGACCAGCCTGCTCGAGAGAGCGCGAGAAGGGTCAAAGGCTACTCCTCCAGCCCAAAAACACGAAGAGCAGCAATTCAGCATGCCGTCCAGGCTCAGCGCGCACGCGCAGGCATGGAAAGCGTATCTACCAAATGATTGGGTCATGACAACAATATGTCACGGGCTCAGGTTGAAGTTCACAAAAAGAGCGCCCCCCTTCACAGGGGTGCTGCAATCTAAGATTAACCCTACACGTGCACACATGCTGAGAGAGGAAGTTTTGACAATGCTGCAAAAGGGAGTGATTAGTTTGGTCCCAGAATGCAAACTACGCTCTGGCCTCTACAGCAAATACTTCCTGGTGCCCAAAAAAGATCATTCCCTGATACCGTTTCTAGATCTCAGGGCTCTCAACAAAATAATTAAAACTTTTAAGTTCAAGATACTTACACTGTGGCAAGTTCTCCAGTCTGTGAGACCAGGAGACTACGCATGTACAATGGATTTAAAAGATGCCTATTTCCACATAGGCATGTGGAGGAAACACAGGAAGTTCCTCCGCTTTGCGTTCGAAGGGAAGGCTTATTAATTCAAAGCCTTACTCTTCGGTTTAAAGACTGCTCCTCGTACATTTACTAAATGTTTGGATACGGCCCTGACCCCCCTTAGGAATCAAGGACTCAGGGTCATGAATTACTTGGATGACCTGCTGATTCTGGCTGGAAGCAGAATGCAGGCCCAGTCACATTCCTATTGGGTGATCTCTCACCTGGAGTCCCTCGGTTTTGTCATAAACCTACAAAAAAGCGATCTGACTCCTTCACGGGTTAACAAATTTTTGGGAGTACAGATCGACACATTCCGATACAGAGCATGGCTCTCGAAGGAACGAGTTTCCTCCATTCGCCGTTGCCTGGAAAGATTTAAACTGGACCATCGGGTCCCTGTGAAGACCTGCCAACGCCTTTTAGCCCTCTTGGCGGCAGCCATTCCCTATGTGCCACATGCATTACTGAAAATGCGGGCCATACAAGTATGGCTAAACCAACAGACGCAACCTGACCTGACTAATCAAGCAGGAAAGGTTAGGATAGATTCAGAGTGCCTGAGGGCCCTGGAATCTTGGAGAGACCCGTCCGTTTTCACGGAAGGGGTTTCATTGGGAGGATGTCGTCTCGTGTAGTAATCACGACGGACGCCTCTAAAACAGGATGGGAAGTGATCTGCAGAAATCAGAACGCCCGCAGCCTTTGGAATGAACAGGAAGCGAGATTACATATCAACTTCCTGGAGTTGCTGGCCATATTCCTGTCATTAAAATACTTCTTCAGTAAAGGTCTGATTGCTGGATAGCACATCCTGGTGAAATCAGATAACAGGACCACAGTGTCCTTCATCAACAGAGAGGGAGGGACAAGGTCCCAGGCCCTCCTCGGACTGACGCAGAGGATGCTCACGTGGTATGCTCCAAGAATCTTGTCACTTATGGCGACTCATGTCCCCGGTGATCTAAATTATGGAGCAGATGCCCTCTCAAGAGGGCCTCTCTTGGCGTCAGAATGGAGCCTGAACCCACGGATTGTGGAACAGGTCTGGTCACGATTTGGGAGAGCCTCTGTGGACTTGTTCGCTTGCAGGGCTAGCTCGCAGTGTGACCTCTACTTCTCCTTGAGGGAAACAGACGCACCTTTGGGAATGGATGCTCTGGTACACGATTGGCCAGCAGGGGTGCTCTACTATGCCTTTCCACCTGTCCCCCTGATTGGGCCGACACTGGAACGGGTGCGCCAGGGAGCTCTCTCCCTGATCCTCATAGCCCCCAGATGGCCACAGAAACCGTGGTTCCCGGAGTTAATTTCAATGTTATCAGGGATACCATGGCAATTGCCTCCTCACAGGGATCTGCTGACTCAGGCACGTGGGCAGCTTCTACACCCACGTCCAGGGTTGTGGCAACTTTCAGCCTGGCCTTTGAAGGGAACTGGCTGAAAGCCTAAGGCTTTGGTTGCTTTATCCCAAAACAAACAGTTACAACATACACAAGGGTACCCCTTTGGTGTTTATGTTTTGCCTAGGAGATGTTTAAAGCTTCAGTATGTAGCTTTTTTTATGAACATATTTCTTCACTCTGTCACTACCTCCTGACAGACTGATGTTAGCCAGGTAATCTCTGAAAAAAAATTAAAAAAAATATTGTCCCCTTGCTTCTCCAGGTGGTAAATAAGCATTTCTAAAAAGAAAAGGTGACCCGCCATTTTCCAGCCAATAAAAACAGAGTTTGTAACCAGCCAATAAAAACAGAGCTTGAATTTGAATCAGCCAATAAAAACAGAGCTTGAATTTGAAATTCAACAGACCACAAGGGGGCAGAGCCACATATGGCTCTGAGGGGGAGGGATCAGAATGCTTTGCCTGTTGAAAATATTTCTAAGTGCTGCAGTTCTACAGAAACTGCATACTGAACCTTTAATGGAAGGGTTTTCCCTCTCCCTAACTGATCTCCAACATCAGGATGGGTCCCACTTGTCAGTCGTGCCCTATAGGTAAAAAAATAATAAAAAGGAAGTTTTTTCAACTCACACTAGCGGAACACGCTTAGGCTGTCCCTAGCTGGTGTTGTTTATCTATATGCCCAATCGAAACATCAAACTGATGTTCTTTACGTTTGGCATTTTTTCCTCTCAGCCTGTGCTCTCTACATACCCTGTAAAAAGCAGCCGGGAGATGCCTGTCTTTTATGGCGGATGTTCTCACTTGCATTTTACTGAGCATTTCAAGGGCGTGATTGAATTATGTTCCCATAGCAAGTATGTTGCACCGAGAGACCGACTGATAAGGGAACTGAAAGTTATGCACCATAACTCATGTTCCCTGAAGGAAGAGAACGAGGTGCAACATATCTGGCCCTTTCAATGCTGAAAGCTAGGTGAAGTGCAATTTTGGAGAAAGATGGACGGGCGTCAGCCACTTAAATACCCAGAGGGCGGGAACTCTGGCTCGACGCTGACGCCCTAGCCGTAAAGGCGTAATTGTATTCCTTCAGTTAATCACGCGGTGGTGCAATTCCCATAGCAAGTATGTTGCACCACGTTCCCTTCCTTCAGGGAACATGAGTTATGGTGCATAACTTTCAGTTTTTCACCAGGTTTGCACACACTGGTATTTTGATCCATTCGCCACACAGATCTTATCTAGATCAGACAGGTTTCTGGGCTGTTACTGAAAAATACGGAGTTTGAGCTCCCTCCAAATATTTTCTACAGGGTTTATGTCTGGAAACTGGCTAGTCCACTCCTGAAATACGTTTCTTAAGAAGCAACTCCTTGGTTCTCCTGGCTGTGTGCTTTGGGTCATTGTCATGTTGGAAGATCCAGCCACAACCCATCTTAAATGCTCTAACTGAGGGAAGGAGGTTGTTCCCCAAAATCTTGCAATACATGGCCCCGGTCATCCTCTCCTTAATACAGTGCAGTCATCGTGTCCCATGTACAGAAAAACACCCCCAAAGCATGATGCTTCCACCCCCATACTTCATAGTAAGGATGGTGTTTTGGGGATGGTACTCATCATTCTTGGTCCTCCAAACACGGCAAGTAGAATTAAGACCAAAAGGTTATATTTTGGTCTCACCTGACCACAGAACTTTCTCCCGTGACTCCTCTGGATTATCCAAATGGTCATGGGCAAACTTACAATGGGCCTGGACATGTTCTGATTTAAGCAGTGGAACCGTCTGTGCCATGCATGATTTTAAACTATGACGTCAAGTGTATTACCCACAGTAACCAAACGTGTTGCCAGCTCTCTTCAGGTCATTGACCTGCTCCTTCCTTGTAGTTCTGGGCTGACTCCTCACCTTTCTTAGGATCACTGATACGCCACAAGGTGACATCTTGCATGGAGCCCCAGTCCAAGGGAGATTGACAGTCATGTTTAGCTTCTTCCATTTTCTAATAACTGCTCCAACGGTTTATTTTTTTTCACCAAGCTGCTTAGCATTTGCCCCATAGCCCTTCCCAGCTTTGTGGAGGTCTACAATTTTGTCTCTGTTGTCTTTGGACTCTCTTTGGTCTTAGCCATGTTAGTGGTTGGAGTCTTACTGATTGTGTGGGGTGGACAGGTGTCTTTATGCAGCTAATGTCCTCAAACAGGTGCTTCTTATTTAGAATAATAATTGGAGTGGAGGTAGACTTTTTAGAGATGGACTAACATGTCTTTGAGGGCCAGAATTGTTGCTGATTGGCAGGTGTTCAAATACTTATTTGCATAAGTAACACACAAATAAATGTTTAAAATAAATCATACATTGTGATTCCCACATTATTATTATTATTTTTTAGATTATGTCTCTCACAGTGGACATGCACCTAAGATGAAAACTTCGTACCCCTCCATGATTTCTAAGTGGGATAACTTGCAAAGTCGCAGGGTGTCCAAATACTTATTTTCCTCACTGTATATACATGTATTAAATACTAAAATAAACTACTACTGACTACTACAGTAAATACTAAAATAAACTACTATTTGCTACTAATACTACTTGCAAACATAATTTCCTTCCATCTCATGTACCCCATGAGATGGTAGACAATAACGTTTACTTGAACTTGGACTACTGTATCCCTACTTCACTTCTTTTTTAAAAAACTTATAAAGGGGGGGGGGGGACTGGGAATGGAACCCCCGCTATAAACAATGGACTACAGTACTTTTAAAGCTCTTGGCAGTTTCGCCTCACCTTATTTAGCTGATCTAGTAGCTTTTTGTGTGTATATGATAACCTTCAGATCAACTAATACTTATTTTCTATTTGTCCCAAAGTCCAAATACAAATGGTAACTGGGCCTTTCGATCACCAACACCCAGGCTCTGGAACCAACTACCTCAGAATTTGCACACTACCACTGATCTCAGCCTTTTTAAATCTAATTTTAATTTATTTTATTCAGGCATGCTATTAATACCTAGTGTCACTCTGGCATTTTTGTATTTATTTATTGATTGTTGATGTATTGATTGATTACAGTTTTACTTGAAAAAGGCATATGGTGTGGATCTGGATGTTCTCAATTTTAACAGTATCAACAAAAATACGATTTTTAGAGCATAAATCAAACTATTGATTTGTAGAAACAGCTGATCTAAAATATCATTATACATTTTTTTCAGACTTAAGATTGCACAAATTCATGTGTGAAAAGTGTTACATTATGTGGAGATATAGTTTTGTGTTATGTTATTTCCCCATTTAGCTGACGTGCTAGGTTGCAAGTAAATGTGCAAATACCCACAAGTGCACACCCATGTATTACATATTCCCTTTAATGGAAATCAACATTCAAGTTGTTTCTGACTACAAAGTACTTAGAAACGTAACTTTTATTGTTGGCTTTCTAAAACAAAAGGAATGATGTGAATTAAGTTTAGCTGAGTTTTTTTTTAAATGTGTGTGTTTGAAAGGCAGCAGATTACTTTTTACTCCATTTCACTATCATTTAAAGTACTTTCCAGGTTTTATTTTGTGTTTTGTTTATTTTGTTTTCTGTTCAAATGGGACTATGTGGAGTAATCCAGAGTAGGCCAGCTCTTACCTGCAGTAGACAGTTGTCAGAGCCTTCTGCGTTTGAATAATCAGAAAGACGTCTCTCATAAAGGCATTAAGCTAATAATTACTGAGAGTCAAGCCCATACGAAAGTTAATTTACCATCTAAAACAACTCAGATCTCATTTTTGTTAAGAATTTGTTATGTTAAAATTATGCTCTTGACTTCTACATTACATCACTGTTACATCAGACAGTTACTGTCTGGGTGTGTGTCATGAAATTGTGTTTCATGGTGCAATGATCCAACCTGATGTCTGATATTTGATGGTATATTTTGCTTGTAGGAGACTAACCACACATAAGTCCTCCACACAAGCCCACTTCAAAAAAACTGAAGTATGCCTTTAGGTCTTACATTAGCCTTTTAAAGAACACACAAAAACATATGGGTTAAGATCTTTTCATCATCTTTTTGTATATTTTATCATGTTATCTGCCTCTCACTTTCTCTCCATTCAAACATGAAGTAAGAGAAGCAGTTGCTGTTTCACTCCATCCCATGAGAGCGTGAGCAAGCTTTACTCAGCAAATTCCTCACCCCCACCCTCTCCTAATTTTGGTTTGTGATACCTCTAGGGGCTGAAAAGTCACCTAATTTAAAAATGAAACATAGCTAGAAAAAAGCTGGGAAAGATGTAGCTCTTCTAGAGTGGGCCGGTCGGGATTTCTCCCACATCCCTTAAAGCCTTAATTAAAAGACCAGTATGATGTAGGTGTGAGATGCAAGAGAAGAGATCAGGGTCAAGCTCACTAATCGCTTCTCCAGAGGAGAGAGGGACAGGCTAATAAAGAGGAGATAGGAAGACAAAGGCAGGGATACAAAGAAATCATGTAGGAAAATGAAATAGAAAGGATGTGAAGAAACAGAACACTTGGGGAAATATAGAAAAAAGTGAAATTTTGATGAATAAAATGGCACAAAACTAAGTGTTAAACTGCTTTTAGACTCTTTTTTTATATTTATGAAACAACATTTCTGTTGAGTTTGCATTCCCAGTTCATACATTGAGTTTATGGCAAGGAGAATAGAACACTTTTAAACCCTTTTGAAGGTGAAGTTTTATTTTTAAAAAAAAAGGAAAACTTTTTGTATGTGGTGTATTTGTGTAGACTTGAAATGCAGAGCTTTTGAGAAACAAAAATGTAGGCGACTATTTCATGCATGCACACAGTTACTTTTGTTTAACTTTAAAACAAGCATATACTAAGCAAGCCTCGACATTATTCAGTGACTGCACTTCTTACCTTCTCAAAGACAGGCTTGTTGTTGTTCACATCATCCACACCAACTATGACCTGGGCTGTGGATGACAACGCCTGAGGTCCGCCTGAGGCGTTGTCATCAGTGGCGGTAACATTAAGGACATATTCAACACCCTGCAGGCGAGGTGGTGGGCTGGAGCGCAGACGGATCAAACCTGCAGCCAGACATAACAATGGTAGTATTTAAACACTGTCCGTTCTTGTTGATGTTACCTTTTCAGGATTGTAGTTTGATGTGTTTGTCTTTTAAATATGAAAATAAAAATACATTCAAATCACCAAAATATGGGACTCAAAAGCAAGTTGAAACTTGATAACTAGCTGATTTGTTAGCTGTTCTTATCATCATGTGTATTGATTTCATATAAATATTTTACATGACTATGTAGTGAATGTAAAACTATGATTCTGTAGCTCAGATTGGATGTACACATTAAGGAGCTAAACCATAACACTCACACAACCAGTCATTTTCTTGTGACAGAGCATTACGACACGCACATAGAAATATCTGATCATAAGTGAGCATGTGTTGTCACAAGTGACACTGACAAAAGCAAAATCAATACGGCCAGTTGACAGAGTTAAAGCGTCAGGGCCTCTGGAGTTGTCTCAGTCAGGAGTGCCGAGTATTTATAGTTCATGGAGGGACAGCAGTGCATGCACAGATAATTTCTGAGCCAAAAGTGGCAACCAGTTTAACCATCTGCTCCAGTAAGTTTTGCCAAGATTTGGGTAACAACGTTTTTGTCAAGTTTCCATTCTTGTGTCAAAGAATAAATAAGTAAAATACTTGTTTGGAACAAGCACATTTTGTTTGGATGTGGTTTACCAGAGACCTATTGCAGAAAAGGATACCGGCAGGAAGCCGCACTTGATCAATCCTTGAACTCGCAAGCAGGCTTAATTTGTTGAACAAACATCAAGCCACGCTTAAATAGGGCCGCTAATTCAAGCCAGGTTTAAATAATCTCAGATGAATGTAGGTTCACGGTTTTCCTATAAAACCAACTTGAAGGATCACAGGTTGGTTGATTAAATATGGACAGCAAGAGACATGTATCCCACTTCTCTCCAGTGGAGCTACAGATAATCATGGACACTAAAGAAAGTGAAAGTTAAACTGGGTTTCTTTTTCAAAAACAGATCCTGTCTAACTCTGAATGCTAGGAAACGCCTTGTAACTGTGACTTTCCTTCCCTCCACTGACTATGGTGACATTATCTACATGAACACTCCTACAAACACCCTGCAGATGCTGTCTATCATGGTGCACTACGACTGGCTGTAACTATGGTACTCGTCACTGCACCCTGTATTCATTGGTTAAATGGTCATTAACTTCATGCAGACTCACACACTGGTACATTTTCATATTTAAATCACTTCTTGATTTGTTGCCTTCTATGTCCTCCTATTCATTACGTGAGTGCAGCTACAGCATGTGCTCTCAGGACATTATTACATGCAGTGTTCCCTCGGTGCAGACAGCACTAGGCAAAAAGGCCTTCTCCTACTCTGCTCCCGTTTCCTTGAACACCTTGCAACAATATGTTAAGCTCTCAACCTTGACCTCTCCAAGTGATTTCAAACAACTGCTAAGTTCCATGCAAAACCCACGCAGACACGTTCCTGTTTTTTTTATTATTTTACATTGCTTTACAATGTACAGTAACTGTTTTTGTTGCATTTTTTAATATCATCTTCTTCGATTTATTTTTCAATTTTTAAGCTTTATTTTATGATTGTCTACTGTTGTTATCATTATTTGTTTAAAACAGGTCTCTCTTGTAAATGAGTCCTCAAGGCTCAATTATACTAAACTGTATAAATAAAGGCTGAATGAAAAAAAAAATGGATACAGATGAAGCGTAGAACACATGATCACTACAAAAGGTGAAAAAACTATACTGTCTTTAAGCAGAGAGAATGAGCGTGGCAAATTATAGCAGATCAATTGAATGTGTAAGTTATTTCAAAAGCATACACTTGTTGCACCACTGAATCCATTTCCAAGTAATCTCAAAATTAACAGTTGAGCACTTTGTCTGAAAAATGAGCAGTTGAAGTAAATGTCACCCACAGTAGGAAATGAACAATGGATATTCACTGCACAAATTAAATTTATTTTGTGCCTTAGCAATTATGAACATCTGAAACAAAAAAGTATGAGACCTCAGCAAAATACCGCTCTATTTTGACAGACAATAGTATAAAAAAAATAAATAAATAAAAACCATGCAGAACATTCAGACCTCAAATATTGTAGAGAAGAAAAGTTCATTTTAATCTCCTATAATTTTAAACAGTGAATCAGGATGTGCCTTTTAACCCCCACATTAAAAATGTTACCAGGATTGCTTTCTTCCACCCGTGTCATTTCACTAAGATTAGAAACATCTTGTAAAAAAATAAAAAATAAAAAAATGCAGAAAAACTGTTGCATGCATTTATCACGTCTAGGCTGGACTGTTGCAATTGTTTTTTATCTGGGTGTCAAAAAAATCTAAAAAAAAAAGTCTTCAGTTGATCTAAAATGCTGTTGCATCATATCTCCACAGTTTTAGCTTCTTTCCATTGGCTCGCTATCAAATCCAGAATTGAATTCAAAATCTTACTTCTAACCTACAAAGCTCTCAACAACCTAGTTCCATCTTATAATACAGATCTTATTGTCCCATACTTTCTTAACAGAGCATTTCCCTTTCAGACTGCAGGTTTACGTGTGGTTCCTAGAGTTTCCAAAAGCAGAATGGGAGGAAGATCTTCCACTTATCAGGCTCCGCTCTAATGGAACCAACTTCCAGTTCCCTTATCAGTCATGTCACTCGGTGCAACATAATTGCTATGGGAAATTGCGCCCCCGCGCGATTACCTGAAGGAATACAATCACGCCTTTACGGCAGGGGCGTCAGCGTCACGCCAGAGTCCCCTCCCTCTGGGTATTTAAGGTGCTGACACCCATCCATCGTCCTCTTATTGCCCTTCACCTCGCTTAAAACCTGAACTTCGTGGGACTTCTCTGTTGTCACATCGCTCGATCAGAGGTGAGCTTGCTCCCTACGCTGAGCGTACAGAGAAATTTTCCTGCGTACTGCTGGGCTGGCGAAAGCTAGTCCAGCGTTTTTCTACTTACCTCAAAGGTTTCTTCTCTCTCCGCAGCTGCTTCGCTCGACGGCGCTAACTGCATCACAACACTCCCTGCTAACATTAGCAAGCTAGCCAGCGAAAGCAAGACAACGGAAAAGACGTCTTTGAACAAAAGGAAACTAGGAACAGCCTCAACGCTTCTCGTCTCCAGACATGGCTCACGAGAAGGGAAAACGGAGGACAACGGTTCCGAAGAAAACCAGCAGGACAACGAGCGCTCGCTCGTGCCCCTGCCCCAGCGGCTGTGGCTACTCCCTCTTGGTGACGGACACCCACGAGGCCTGTCCTGTCTGCCTAGGGATTCTGCACGCAAGAAAAGCGTTTGAATTCCCCGACTCCTGCTCCCACTGCTGTCGGATGCCGGCGGTAGTGAGGAAATGCCACGCGGACGCGTTGGCTAAATCCATGGCGAAAGCCGCAGCGCTGAAGGCCGCATGCCTCACAGAGCTGCCCGCTCCCGAACCAGAGCTCGAGAACATGGACCTGGAATGGAGCGGTCAAGTCAGGGATGAGAACGTGTCGGACTCCTTGGTCCACGTCGAGGACTCGATGGCCGAGGTGTCTGACCGAGACGCCGAGTACGGTTGCAGAGGGAAAAGTGTGGATTCCTCCCAGAACCTGGTGCAAGTTCTAACAGAACCGGACGTGTCGGTCCCTGCTCTGTTCGACCTGTGCCATAGACCCCACGCCTCGTCAACAGGTTACGAGGCTGGCAAAAAACTACTTCTATGCGAAGCAGCATCCGACGATGTTGCAGAAAATGCCCATTTTACCGGACTTCAACATGGAGCTCACACGCTCCTAGGCGGAACCCGGAGCTCCCATGATGCTGCCACTATTCCGACTCCTGGATGTCGCTGGAATAGAGGCAGCAGGCCTTGCCAGCGCACCCCGGATAGAGGAGACCCTGGCGGCTCATCTGGCCCCCGCAGCTACGGGGGCGAAGCCAGCGCTGCCCAGCAAGGCCTCCCGTGCTTCGAAGAAACAGCTTGAAAAGTGATACAAGGTTCAGGGCCTCACGGCTTGTGCGATGAACGCCTCGACCATGATGTAGGCGTACCTGGCAAAAAAGCTGCAGGAACTCCAGGTAACGACAAATGAACAAGCCAAAACAGAGGCCATGGAGGAGGCCCGCCGCGTCTCTGACTTCGTGCTCCGCATGATAGGGACAATAGCCATCATGCAAGGCAGAGCAATGGCGGAAATGGTTGTTGCCCAGCGCCATCTTTGGTTGACTTTAACGGACCTCCCGGAAAACCAGAGGTCCCCCTTCCTCCAGCACCCGATTGAGCCAAAGGGACTCTTCGGGAGAGCCCTGGAACGCATCCAGGCCAGGCTGGAACAAAGACACAAACAGGCGGAAGCCCTCCGCGAGGGGCTGTCGAGAAAAAGCTTTGCACCCCCCCAAGGAAGACATGCGTCGCCCTTCACAGAAGAGACCTACTGGTGACAGTGAGCCTTTCCAGTATCGGCCAAAGGCCTCTTCAATGACCCCATGTAGAAAGCAGATTCTGGCCTGATGAAACAGGACAAATTTATGATTTCACATGTTTGCCCACCCACGCGGTACGGGAACCTGACATTTTGAGCCTAGTCTCCAATTGTAAAACACTACAAGGAGCTGGTGACATGTGTGTGTGCACTAAACATGACTCGCCTACTGTATGTGTAATCAAAACAAACACTGTTTCATGCATATACGAAAATAAAAGTACCAAAGCACAGACAGCCCTGGTTCTTGACTCGAGTCCCACTTTCATAAAACACAAACCACGTGGTCAAACTATGAACCGCAGCAAGATACACGAGCTCTGCCTGAGACAGTCAGATCTCGCGATGTCTTCTGTTGGGCTGACCAGCCTGCTCGAGAGAGCGCGAGAGGGGTCAAAGGCCACCCCTCTCGCACTCATACATGACGACCAGCAATTGGACATGCCTTCCAGGCTCATGGCGCACGCGCGGGCCTGGAAGGCGTGTCTACCAAATGAATGGGTCATGACAACGATATGTCATGGGCTTAAGTTGCAGTTCACCAGGAGACCGCTCTCCTTCACAGGGGTACTACAATCAAATATTAACCCTGCATGCGTACACGTGCTAAGGGAGGAAGTATTGACAATGCTACAGAAGCGAGTAATAAGTTTGGTCCCAAAATGGAAACTACGCTCCGGCAACTACAGCAAGTACTTCCTGGTGCCCAAAAAGGATCATTCCCTGAGACCGATCCTTGATCTCAGGACTCTGAACAAAAGAATAAAACAATTTAAGTTCAAGATGCTTACACTGCGGTAGGTTCTCCAGTCTGTGAGACCAGGAGACTACGCTTGTACAGTGGATTTGAAAGATGCCTATTTCCATGTAGGCGTGTGGAGGAAACAGAAAATTCATCCGTTTTGCTTTCAAGGGAGAGACATGAATTCAAAGCCTTACCCTTCGGTTTGAAGACGGTTCCTCGTACATTTACTAAATGTCTGGACGCAACCCTGACGGTCCTAAGGAATCAAGGACTCAGGGTTATGAACTACCTGTATAACCTGCTGATTCTTAGCCTGGCCCTCGCCTTCCTGTACAGCTCCGCTCAATTCTCATTTCCCTTCACTGCACAGTCTGGGACTTTCCCATTAACAACGATTTCTCCGGTAGAATTTTGTTCGGACCAATCAGAGAACAGAAGGGGCAGAGTTTTTGGCCCCTAACCCACGCCCCCACCTGTCCCAGCGCAGCCAGCGAGCAGCCGCATGTTCTCATTCAAAGCGATGCAAAGCGATGCAGGACTGTTTTATATGTGACACAAATTTATTAATTTCCCCTTCTTAATCCCTTATCTGGAGTTTTCTTTTGTTTTTTTTCCCCAAAAGTCAAGTAATCGCTCCCTCCTCCCTCCTCCTTCTCCTCCACCCTCCGTTGAGTGAAATGAACAAGGAGGAAATGGCTGAGGTTGTCACGAGAATTAAACTCGGGTTTTACGTTGCTGACCGAGTCCCATCAGATTTTCTGGTCTTTTGGTGAGCTGGACCAGCGATCCATGGTTTTATTTTATTTTATTAAAATGTTTTATTAACATATAAACACAGAATTTGCGCAGCGAGAGAAAAGCTGCAGGAGGCGGAGCAGTTGTCAGTCAAGTTCACCAGAGCACGGGGGGTGGCTCTGAGGGGAGGGAGCAGAATGCTTTCCCTGTTCAAAATATCCAATGGTTTTGTTCCTCAGCAGAGGCCAACGCCTCCAGCAAGAATCGTTTCTCTATGGAAAAAGTCCAGACCCTTGTCTGAAGCAAAGTGAAGGACAGGGTCTGGTTTTAACCAGGCTAGCTGATTCTGGCTGGAAGCAGAATACAGGCCAAGTCACACTCCTGCAAGGTGATCTCTCACCTGGAGTCTCTCAGTTTTGTCATAAACCTACAAAAAGAGTGACCTAACTCCATCACGGGTTACCGTATTTCTGGGAGTACAGGTCGACACCATCCGGTACAAAGCATGGCTCTCAAAGGAACGAGTTTCCTCGATTCGCCATTGCCTGGCAAATTTTAAACTAGATCAGCGGGTCCCCATGAAAACGTGCCAACGCCTTTTAGGCCTCTTGGCGGCAGCCATACCCTATGTGCCACACACATTGCTGAAAATGCGGGCCCTACAAGTATGGCTAAACCAACAGACACAACCCGCCCTGCATGGTTGAGCAGGAAAGGTTAGAATAGATTCAGAGTGCCTGAGGGCCCTGGAACCTTGGAGAGACTTGTCTGTTTTTACGGAAGGGGTCCCGTTGGGTAGGGTTTCATCTTGTGTGGTCATCACGACGGACGCCTCAAAAACAGGATGGGAAGTGATCTGCAGAAATCAGAATGCCCGTGGCCTTTGGAATAAACAGGAAGCGAGATTACATATCAACTTCCTGGAATTGTTGGCCGTATTCCTGTCAGTAAAATACTTTTTTGGCAAAGGTCTGATTGCAGGACAGCACGTCCTGGTGAAATCAGATAACAGAACCACGGTGTCCTTCATCAACAGGGAGGGAGGGACAAGGTTCCGAGCCCTCCTCGGACTGACGCAGAAGATGCTCACGTGGTGTGCTCCAAGAATCTTGTCACTCAGGGCGACTCATGTTCCCGGTGAACTAAATTATGGAGCGGATACCCTCTCGAGAGGGCCTCTCTTGGTGTCAGAATGGAGACTGAACCCACGGGTCGTGGAACAGGTCTGGTCATGATTTGGGAGAGCTTCAGTGGACTGGTTCTCTTGCAGAGCTAGCTCACAGTGTGACCTTTACTTCTCTTTGAAGGAAACAGATGCACCATTGGGAACGGATGCTCTGGCCCATGATTGGCTAGCAGGGGTGCTGTACTATGCTTTTCCACCTGTCCCTCTGATCCAAGTGACACTGGAACGTGTATGTCAGGGAGCCCTCTCCCTGATTCTGATAGTCCTCAGGTGGCCGCAGAAACCGTGGTTCCCGGAACTGATCTCAATATTATCAGGGACACCATGGCAATTAACTTCTCACAGGGACCTGCTGACTCAGGTACATGGGCAGCTTCTACACCCACATCCGGAGTTGTGGCGGCTTTCAACCTGGCCATTGAAAGGAACTGGCTGAGGACCTAAGGCTTTGATTGCTTTTCTCCAATTCAAACAGCAACAACATACACAAGGGAGTCCCTTGGTGTTTATGTTTGCTTGGGAGATGTTCGAAGGAGGGGTTCCCCTCTCCTTTAACAGGTCTCCGACATCAGGATGGGCCCCACTTTGACAGTCCTAATAAGTTGTCTGTTCAAGGAGCAGATGAGGGACTCGTGCGCGCCCATTGTAAATATAAAATTATTTCCCCTGGGGACTTGGAAGGCTACCCTGTGCTCGAACTGGGTTTTCTACCTCCATGTTGCCATCTGATTGCCAGTGGCGTAATTGGTCCCTTGCTATTTTCCTCCTGCTTCTCAAGATTTCCAGAGAAAAAAAGGAGATGATGGGTAATCACACTAGTGGAGCACACTTATGCTGTCTCTAGTTGGTGTTTCATCATGTGTCCAGTGGTAACATCAAGCTGATGTTTCTACATGAGGCATTTTTTCTTCCCGGACTGTGCTCTCTCCATACCTTGAAGAGAGCAGCTGGGAGATGCCTGCCATATTAAGGCAGATGTTCTCACATGCATTTTGCTGAGCATTTCAAGGGTGTTAATGAATTATGTTCCCATAGCAATTATGTTGCACCGAGTGACATGACTGATAAGGGAACTGAAAGTTATGCACCATAACTCATGTTCCCTGAAGGAAGGGAACGAGATGCAACATACCTAGCCCTTTTCAATGCTGAAAGCTTGGTGAAGTGCATTTTGGAGGATGATGGATGGGTGTCAGCGCCTTACATACCCAGAGGGAGAGGACTCTGGCGTGACGCTGACACCCCTGCCATAAAGGCGTGATTGTATTCCTTCAGGTAATCGCGCGGGGGCGCAATTTCCCATAGCAATTATGTTGCGCCTCGTTCCCTTCCTTCAGGGAGCATGAGTTATGGTGCATAACTTTCAGTTTCTGTCTGTGAAGATGACACATAAGATTAGGCTTAAGTCTTTACTTTTTTATAAATCATATAGTTAGGGTCAGTTTGGGTTTCCCTTATGCCTGGTACCCACCTAATTTCTCAAAACACTCCTGCCGCCCCCTTTTGGCCGCTTGTCACGTTCCCACAAAGCCACTGAAGACCGTCTGATGACGTGCACTGGGGGGAGGCAGAGGGGAGGGGGTCTAGCTCGTTTTCCGGGTCAGTTGTTGTGTTACTGCAGCTCCGACAGTCTTTGTTGAGATTAAAACGTTTTTTTTTTATGTTTGGGGTGATCGTATGCTGGAGCGGACAGCAGCAACTGTAAAAATGCCACGTTTCTTACCGGAGTTTTGGTTCCAATTCATGGAGGCTCGATCGGGTAAGTTTAAAAAGTCCAAAAAAAGTCCCGTTGTCGTTGTGTAATCACATAGCAGAGGCTCTCCCGACTGTTTGCTGGACGCGTCGAGCCACCAGAGATCGAATTTTATGACGTTGGCGGCTCGACGTAGCTCGACGCGTAGGTTGCTTTCGGACGCGCGCGTGCGTGGAAAGGAACTGCCGCGTGCCGCCGCGCCGCTTCAATCACTCAAAACACGCCGCTTCATGGTTTGCCGCGCCTCGACGCGTCTACACATAGACTTTGAATGTAAACCGGCCGCTTCAGCCGCCCGACACGGGTCCGGTGGGTACCAGGCATTAGTTGTGCAGCTATAGGCTTAGACTGCTGGAGAACAAACTGACCACTTCCTCATTCTTCTGTTGTCTTTACTTGCTTTGCTCTACCTGCTTGTATTTGTAATTATTTATATATTTCATGTGTTTTTGTCTTTCTTCCAATAGAAAGTACATCTGGACCTGTCATTCTGTGTTTGTTTGTTTCTCCTTCCTGTTACTTTCAAACCCCAGCCAGTCAAAGCAGATGGCTGCTCAACCTGAGCCTGGTTCTGCTGGATGTTTCTTCCTGTTAAAAGGGAATTTTTCCTTTACACTCTGGTTTTGTGCTTGGTCAAGATGGGAGACTGTGATGAAGTTAAGATTCAATACAATCTGATGGCTTCCTAAGATAGGCAATTTTTACTAATTGGCATTTTTAATGTATGTGAATGTTTTTGTACAGTGCCTTGAGATGACTTCTGTTGTGACTTGGTGCTATATAAATGAACTGAATTGAATTTATTTCCTCTTTTAATGTTCATATAGCACAAACGTGGTTGGTGCCCTAAAACACACCAGGCAACAGGTGTGTTTATTGTTCTTGTTCAATACAAGAACATTCTGCAGGCTGATAAACTGCAGCTGAAGATGTACAGCACAGAGAACACGTGTAAAATACTTGGAAGGTGTTTGTCACACTTTGGAACCGATTATCTGAACTGATTGTAGCAATAATTCCACACCCATGTCTAATTATCTCTACAGACAATGTTATAAGCAGCTACTCAATCAACTGCTCACATCAATAAACATTAGGGCATTGTGAGATAATCATAAATGATCATCACACAAATAATTCTAATATTTATATTATTATTTCTATTATTGGGGTTGGATTTCATTTGGAACAGTTATTTAATGTCAAAGGGATAGTAGTTATTTAACCTGTAATATTTTAAGACAAAGTAATAAGAATGAGGCAAATATGTACATATAGAACATTACATTATTGTAAGAAACACACACATTTCTGATCAGAGTGACCACAGACTGCTCAGAAACAATAACATATTAATTAAGCTTCACTTCCAGAGGATTATTCTCCATGGAAACATATCTGACTCCCTGTTAATCAATGATTAATTCACCCAGGTAATCACTAAAACCCTCGCTTACTATTTTATCCTATTTTTTTAAATTATTTTTTACCCGCTTCTTCCTTTTTTGGGTTGCGGGGGGTGCCCATGTCCAGCCATTACTATGTGAGAGATGGGGTACACCCTGGACAGGTCCAAGTCCATCACAGGGACACAGAGACAAATGAGAATAACAAACATTTACTCTCTCACTCACACTTTGGCACAATTTAGAGTTACCAATCAGCCTAACATGCTTGTTTTTGTTTGGCTTGTACTGGAGTACCTGGAGAAAACCCACGCAGGCACGGAGAGAACATGCAAACTCCACCCAGAATTTATGTGGTGTAACTGGGACCTTGAGAACACTGTTTTGTTCCACCTCATGTACCACATGTGATGCAAATTACAATAAAGAACCTTGAACAGCCCCATGATTTGATAGGCAAACTTTTCATGGAGAGGCAGCAGCTCTACCAACTGGACCATCAAAATAATTGCCATAGAAATAAGAGTTCCTTTTCCAGGAGTTTAGGGTTGCTGTAATGTTCTTTTTTCTTTGTTGCATTTACAGAATGAGCTCAGCTGGACAGCTAAATAATCTTGCTAATAAATTATATATACCAAATCCTAAAACATTTTTTATCATATTTTACATAACATTTTTAAACTGTGTAAAAATACAAATATAATTTTTGTTTTGGTGGTAGAAATAGGTGCTTATTATGTTTGAATAAAGTGTAAAAGCTTTATAAAAGAAGATTTAAAAAAAATCTGTAAATTCAGAGTAATAAAGTTATCTTCTCAAATGCTTTTTTTTTTTTTTACTTATGTTGAAAAAAGTGGATAATTGATTTTTGACTTCACTGCTTGGTAACTACACTCCTGTAAATCAATGAGTTCGTGATATCTATAGAGTGAGGTTACACCATAATTACTATAGTGAGTGACAGAAAACAAAATTAAACAGCCTTAATTAGGAGACATCTTTTCTTCTTTTTTGTAAATGTGAGCAGAAAAACTAAAACAAGTGGAAAGTAACTTCAGTGGGACTACTTCAGTTTTTGACTCTAATATATTTGTCATTAATTATGATGTCAAAACAAATTAATAGTTAACTTGGTTGCCATTCTATTGTTTATTGCTCATGTCCATGTGGCAGTTCATGTCATCCTATTTTCAGTACCAACTCTTTCAGTCTAATGCAGGCATCTCATCTGCATCCCACTCTCGATTTTGAATGACTCTCCTCCACTCTGTATGCATCTCATCATGTGCTGCTTTGTTTACCTTGTCCGTGTGTGTTTGTGTTAAAGTGTGTGGGCTCAAAGTGTGGACACGTTTATTACATCCCCTTATCTTCAGAGACAGGAGCAGGTGCTGCTGCTGTCATCTGCACATTAGATTGCTGTTTTACAAGAGACCCTGAAATTGTAAAAATGTGCACTTATAGTAGATATGCATGTATGTGCACACTATTCATCCTTCTATCTTTGTTTACCACACTGAGGGGACTGATGTGACAGATTACAGTCACAAGACATATGATTAATATTTATTTTATCCTGGTTTGTGTATTTTTCTGTGGTACCAAAATGGTAACAAAAAATCCACCTGCATGAAATGTGGACGCAAGATAATGAAGTGATTTGTTAAAGACTGAATAAATGACAAAAGAGTGAAATGCTTGTCCCACTTACTTTATTGTTTTACATGATTTTGAAGCTATCGTCTTCTGAATTGCTCTGGTAAAAATATCCCTTCTCGTGACTCGTGAATCTCTAACTTGAATAATCACTGTGAAAAAAATTGATCATATCATGTTGCTGCTGATCTGTTTCATGTTGCTACTGATCTGTTTCATGTTGCTACTGATCTGTTTCATGCTGCTGTGTTCATTTGGGCTCATCTGCTCATACAGACTCATGTTTGTGCTGCTGTTCGAAGTAACTGTATATTAGTGCCTAGTGTATTTTTAGTATACCTGTATGTTTTTCTTAGTTAATATCTTAGATGTTACTACTGTTTCTCTTTTACATTTTATTGTTGGATGTAACTGAGACTCGTTTACATAATCTCGTTTCATCACATGTACCACATGAGGTGCGAATGTCAATAAATAATCTCTGACTCTGACTATTAGTGACTTGAGGATGTATAAACTAGGAGAAGTTGCTAGTAGTTCATAAAAAAATGTAAAAATAACAAGTTGAGTTCTGGGACTTTATTAAGGCTTGAATCCTGAGTGGCAATTTATCACTGATACTTGACCACCTAACACTAATTAAGCCAGATTTCCATTTTAACACATGCTTAGTTTATGGAAACCAGTTAACAAGAATGGACTAAAAATCTATAAATCTATACACAAACACGCACACACACATTTACTGGGATCTGCTGAATGCACTCTTCCAGTAAGCGAATTAGAGCACCAAGTGCTTCAATGACAACTGATACTGATGCCTTGACTCCACTTTTTTTTTTTTCTCCGTTTTTGGTCTATGATATTTATTGGGTTTCTGGTGCTCCTTCTTCTTGAAGTTGAAAACACTTGGGATTGCTAAAACTATCACCACCACCTTTTTCTGATGCTAGTTGACCACAACAATGTTCAGCTAGTTATTCATCATGTTTTTCAGTCTCAATCTGAAAGTTCCACAATAATTTATCCACATATGTATCCACTACCATTTGTGGCGTCTTTAGCTTTGAATGTAGAACCTCTAGTACATCCTCGGCAAATTTGTACCTGTATACTATTCCAGCCTCTTGGTTTTGCAATTTCATGTACATTTTGTTACCTGTATGCTATTCCAGCCTCTTGGTTTTGCAATTTCATGTACATTTTGCTTGTCTGGATTTTACATCCAGCTACTATGTCCTGGACTATCTCAAGGACATATTTGCATAGCCTCCATCTTGGATCCCATCTGGTGTGGTAGGCCCTGACTCTTTTTGGTTTTGTGTGGGCCTGTTCTTGTGCTGTCATGTTTAATGCTTCTGTACTGTCCTTCAGTTTAGCCCTCTCTTGCCATTGGTAACTTGACGTCAACTCCTTCCCTAATCTCCTAGTGGTACATACTAGGGATACACGATATAAACGGTACACGGTAGAAACAATAGAAATTTAGCTTACGATAGAGATCTGTCTTCTACCAGCTAACCGCAGAAAATCACAGTTGTCAGATTTAATATTTACTTTTTTAGTTTAAAACTGTGCATAAGTGGTGTAGAAGTGTACAATCAGAGTTGTCAGAGTTAATCGTTACTTTTTTGTGTTGAAATCTGTGCGTAAGTGGTGTTAAAGTCTTTTCTTCGAGTGCTAAGTAAGCTATAAGCTAACTACGTCCGGCTTGCCGTGGTGGTGCCATTCGAATGCATGCGCAAAACGCTGTGTTCTGTTGAAAGTTTTTTTTTGTTTTTTGTTGAAAGTTAAAGTAAGCGTTGGTCAGCTTAAAGAAACCTGCCCTCTGATCTGTGAACAAAACGCTGTGTTGTGTGATTTTACTGCGAGACCCTCTGGTCAAAGCCACAGAGGAAACTGGTTGCCTTGTCAGCTCTCCTTAAAGCTGAAGGAGACGCCCACTAGAGGGTTGGAGGGTGAAGTGTTTTCAGTGTAAAATGCTGCTCTGTTACTGTTCATTTCTTAAGTGACAATATTGGAAACTGTTAAGAGTTAACAACATATTCTTTAGTTTAAAACTTATGGCTAAAACTACACAAGATATATTTTGCACTGTTTTGCACTACAAGAAAGAAGCCTAATGCTTGAGTTGTTAATTATTTAAAAACTCTCTGGACCTAGTAGTGAAATTTTCTTAATAGAGATTATTTTGTGGTATAGCAGTTTTCAAAATAAATTATGGCAAAAGGACACCCTATGCTTTTTTGTTCATTCCTATTGCGTTTTATACCAAAAACATATTGCAATGTATATCGTTATCGCCACCCTTCACAATACATATTGTGATAAGAATGTTATGCCATATCGACCATTCCTAGTACATACCATGTAGGGGCCTAAATTTCCACTATGGTTCTAATGCTCACTAGTCCTCTGCCTCTCTCCTTTTGCTTAGTGTGGAGTGGAGTGTGGTGCTGAATTTGTGGTGAAACTGTACATGAATTGTGAGGAGATTGCTTGGATTGATATCAGTGGCTTCAACCTCCTCCTTTGGTCAGGATGGCATACCAATGGGTAGTTGATGACTGGCATTGCATACAGCATATGTTAATGACTTGAACTTTATCAAAGTTTCAGTGGGGAGAGTGTACATTGTAGCACTCAGAGCCATAACACTCAAATAAGAATAGTGGCTCCAGCAGATCCCAGGAAAAACAGATTAAAAAAGTATACAATGTTCTGTATTAAGAACTGTAGCAGTGATCTGAAAATTAGAGAGACAAAAGTTAACTTGGATTACTATTAGCAGGAACTTTTATTATTTTTTAATTTTCGGATTCTCCCTTTTTTTAGGGGTTGCCACAGTGAATTGTCGCACAAAGACTTGGCAGTAATTTTTACGCCGGATGCCCTTCCTGACGCAACCACAAACCACCAAACTACCATGGCCCTCTGCGTTGAGCAGCGAGCTGCTATCTAGGGCGACCGGGGGAGAAGATGGTTGGGGTTAAGGGCCTTGCTCAAGGGCCCAAAGTGGGGCAAATGAGGGTGGAGGCAGGTGTGGGTGCTTCACCTATCCCACCCACATTTGGATGTTTTTGGTATACCGGGAGTTGAACCAGCGATCTTCCGATAACAGGCCCACCTTCTCGAACCACTGTGCCACCACTCCTTCAGAAAATCTAGAGTAGACTTTAATCCAAGAAATCACACATTTGGAATAAAGCATAGCAAAGTTGCATTAACAGTGTATTTCCTCTACACTCACCGATATAACACTGGAGCTGAGTGCACTCACGCCTAATGATTTGAGACAAAAAGCCAGATGAATGTGATCATTTCAGTAAAGACAGCTGGAAGCCACAGGGATAAGTTGTGGCTTGATCACTTTGCTACATACATGGGGAAAACCAGAGGGGTCCTGTAGTCTGATCACTGCTTTACTCTGGCTCTCATGGGCATAACCATCTAATAGGGCCAAAAGGGCTTAGTTGAGAGCAACACATGCTGAGTAAGTGGTTGGAAATATGACATGGAAAAGGTTTCAGGAAATTTCAAGAACAAAGCATCCTTCATGCATCTGTTCTAATCTGAAATATGTAAGTCCTTTTAGTATGTGTTAAAGTTTGATGTGATTGTGAGTCTAGGCTGTATTCTTTGGTCTGTATGTGGGTCTATGCATGCACATTGTGTAAGGTAAGAATTTGGATGTTTATTAACTTTTTCCTCTATTATTGTTAATATTTTAGCAAGGAAGCAAGCAGTTTTTAATTATGTATATAGCAATGAAATTCTTCAATAACACTTGTGAAAATTACATTATTAAGTCTGTGTTTAAGCTAGGGTGGAGAGGAGGTGGTATATTTTCATGCTAACAAGACAAGAACAAATTATCACCTATTAGAAATGAAAAGGATGTCATCTCATGGGTCAGTGGGCAGCTGTTACTTAATTTGAAAGCAGCCAGGAGGAAGGAAAAAAATAGACGGAAACAAGGAATGGGTGTGATGTAAAAAGGTTAGCGGGTTAGAGAAAAGGGACAATGACTACTCTTATTTCTGTTAGCATTTGTATGCCGAGAGAGAAATTTGGCAGTCATTCCTCTCCTTGGAGACCATGAAAAAAAGCTAAAATACGAAAGCCGTTAGTGCTTTCATACTAAAATTAAGATGATGATTCAATGATCAGAATTTACCACAGCTTCCTTTCTCGGGCAATATGGGAGCCGAGATGGTGTAGGGGCAGGGCAGCCGATTTGGGACCAAAAGGTCCCGAGTTCGATCACCGGTCATTGCACATCTCGTGGTGTCTCTGAGCAGGACACCTTATCTCCAGTTGTTCCCCGGTCTCTTTTCATAGCTGCCCACTGCTCTGCCTGGTGGTGGATGTGTTAAAGGCAGAGAGCCAATTTTGCAATTGTATGGGAATATACAATGATGACAATATTATTAGAGCATATGACCAGATTTATTTGAATAAAAGAAATGTTAAAATAAAATGACAAGTGTAGATATTTGATCCATCAGTGTCAATATATATATATACAGGGAGTCCTCGACTTACGAACGAGTTCCGGACCAAAGGACCGTTTGTATGTCGAAAATGCCTTAAGTCGGATCACATACAATAAAATGAATACATGTACAGTACTGTACAGTCACCAAGCACTTAGCCTATCCTAACACAGTTTTTAAAAGATGAAGGCGTGAGTTGAATTGTCTCCCTTTCACATAAAGAGAGCTAGCTCCCTTTATGTGAATGGAGCCTGCTAGGGAGGAGGGAGACAATTCAACTCACTCCATCTTTAAAAACTGTGTTAGGATAGGCTAAGTGCTTAGTGACTGTAAAGTACTGTACATTTATCTATTTATTAAAATATATATATATATATATATATATTTAAATTTATATATAGATAAATATAGATATATATATATGTGTATATATATATATGTGTATATATATATACAGCAAACCCCCGACCTACGACCCCATCGACCTGCGAACCACGGGACCTACGAACGTATCATATTTAATAAAAATATGAAATTACTGTATTAAAAAAAAAAAAAAAAAATTTATTATTTTTTTGTGTTTAAATGTTCTTAATTTCATGTGTACATCACTTTGTTGCAGCTGTGGTTGTTTTAAATGCTTTATAAATAATAATTATGATAAAAAATGATCATTTCTGATCATTTTTGTCATGATTGCGCAATAATCGTGCAACTTCCGGTCATAACAGGAAGAAGGTCGGTCATAACAGGAAGAAGGTCGCCAGTCACCGGAGGCCAGCCATCTTAGGGTTAGTCACGGCTACAGGCAGCAAAGTTTGGAAGACTTGTTGATCAGGATTGCCTCATATGGATTAATTACTATCTGGAATCGCTCTGTGAGCTCTGTGGACGTCTCAGGCGGAGAAGCAGCTGCAGAATGATGGCCGATTGGGCCGCACCGCCGCTCCAACACCAGCTCATGGCCTGGCTAGCAGAAGCTAACACAGGCCTCGAGAGCTAACACAGGCCTCGAGCAGCTCCCGTGGTTTGCTCGTCGCGCTGCTCGGCCTGATAACAACAACGCATGGCAACCTAAGATGTCGGCTATGACCATCTCAAAGTAAGAAAATATATTTTTATTTATTCTGTAAATGTGAATAGCAATGTTTAACATTACAGTACACTACTGTACATGCTTAAATGTGTGCGCGCGCTCCGTTAGCATGATAAATAAAGGTTGAATGAATGAATGAATTTTTTTAAAAATAATTTTCACCCCCTACCTACGAACGGATCGAGCTGCGAACGGTTCTTAGGTCCCAAACTCGTTCGTAGGTCGGGGGTTACCTGTATATATATATATATATATATATATATATATATATATATATATATATATATATATATATATATATATATATATATATAAATATAAATATATATATATATATATATATAATATATTTATATATATATATATATATATATAATATATATATGGGCCAAGATGGTGTAGTGGCTAGGGAATCAGACTTGGGATCCGAAGGACCCAGGTTCGAACCCCGGCCACGGCACACCTTGGGGTGTCTATGAGTGCACATCTATTTTCCCCAGCTCCCCGGGCGCTGACCACGGCTGCTCACTGCACCACCTGGTGGTGGTTGGGTTAAATGCAGAGGCCAATTTCGTCTGTCAAGTATGGGAAACATACACAGATGACAAAAATGTGACATTTATTTTATTTTATATTATATATATATATATATATATATAT
>JBBPBX010002699.1:52474-88317 GCA_038048925.1 Garcialebias charrua
CCCTCCCCCAGAACCGGAGGTAACATTTAATTCAATTCAGTTTATTTGTATAGCGCCAAATCACAACAGAGGTTGTCTCAGGGCGCTGAACAGAAACATTCACATTCATTACAAAAGCCGAATTGTAAAGTTCTCTATCTAAGGAAGCCAGCAGACTCGTTGAAGCTTCAGTTTGTTGCAGTTTCCCATCCTGAGCAAGCACAAAGGAGACAGTGGAAAGGAAAAGAAGAAAAAACTTCCTTTTTAACAAGAAGAAAGCAGAACCAGGCTCAGGACAAGCGGCCATCTGCTTCAACCAGCTGGGTTTGAGAGGACAGGAAGGAGAAACAAACATCCAAAGAATGACAGAGCCAGATGCAGGTGTAGGTGTGCCTGAAAGACAAAAACACATGTTAAGGATTGAACAAATAATTACAAACACAAAACAAGTTGAGCAGAGTAATTAAAAACAGCAGCAGAGTGAAGAAATGTGGTCAGTTTGTCCTCCAGCAGTCTAAGCCTATAGCAGCATAACTAAAGGACAGCTCAGGAAACCCAAGCTGACCCTAATTATAGGATTTATCAAAAAGGAAAGTCTTAAAACTGGTTAATGTGTCAGCCTCACAGACAGAAACTGGAAGTTGGTTCCACAAGGGAGGAGCCTGATAACTGAAAGATCTTCCTCGCATTCTGACTTTGGAAACTCTAGGAACCACGATATACAGTAGCCTGCAGTCTGAGAGTGAAGGGCTCTATTAGGAAAATATGGAACAATAAGGTCTGTAATATACAAAGATGGAGCTAGGTTGTTTAGAGCTTTGTAGGTTAGAAGTACTTGTAAGATTGTGAATTCGATTCTGGATTTGACAGGGAGCCAGTGGAGAGAAACTAAATCTGGAAGATGTGATCTCTCCTACTAACTCCAGTTAAGACTCTGGCAGCAGTACTTTGGACAACTGAAGATGTTTTAAAGAAGTATTTGGACACCCAGCTAACAAACCTTTGCAATAGTCCAGTCAAGATGTGACAAATGCATGAACCAGTTTTTCTGCATCATATTTAGATAAGATGTTTCTAATTTTAGTGATATTACACAGGTGGAAGAAGACGGTTCTAGTAAAACTTTTAATGTGGGGGATAAAAGACATGTCCTGATCAAAAATAACACCAAGATTTTTAACATTAGAGCTGGAGGCCAGATTAATGCCATCCAGAGAAAGTGAAGAAAATTCATTATTTATCTTTACAATTTGGAACCTATCAGATAGATATGATTTGAACCAATTTAGAACTGTTCCTGTAATTCCAATATCATATTTAAAACTCTGTAGTAGAATATTGTGATCAACTGTATCAAATGCAGCACTGAGGTCTGGTGAGGACCAGTGTAGACACAAGTCCATTGTCTGAGGCCATGAGAATTTCATCAGTGACTTTTACTAGTGCTGTTTCTGTGCTATGAGCTCTAAACTCTGACTGAAACTCTTCAAACTGATTATTTCTTTGTAGATGTTCACACAACTGACCTGCAACTATTTTCTCTAGAATTTTTTTAGATGAAAGTTAGGTTAGATACAGGTCTCTAATTGGCCAGTATTTCTGTATTCAGAGCTTCTCACATTATTTGGCTAAGATTTGAGTAGCATCCCTTTAAGTAGATTAGACATGGCTACACAAAAGCAACTTTTTTTCTGAGGCTCAAGTTGTCGGAGGCTGAATGTTGCTGTCCTTAATGAAGTTGTTGATGAAAAGTTTGCAACATTGCTTTTGACCATTTGTAACTGAAGATGAACTGCCGTGCTGTAGATTCTGCAGATTCAAGACAATTTTACAGACCTTTGAAAAACTCCTATGATATTGTTTTTCTGTTTAAATGTACAATTGATTGTCAGTGTTGCTTTTCATTTCAATACCTGTGAACACCTTAAAGGAGCGTTTGCTTTTTGGAAACGAGATTTTGGATTTGTTATTGCTTCGTGACTTATAAATGTTGTGGGTTGATAAGGAGCCTTAAAGGGTCTTGATTCAAGTGGCACACTTGTCAATCAGTCATTATTGGATTTGTGCTATTGAAGAAATAAGACAGCTAAAAATCATGCATGCACAAACACACAGACCATCTTGTGATCAGTTTAAGTTCAAAAATGCAAGCATGATGACAATGCCCCTGTAAAATTAAACTTATAAAGAAAACAAAATTGTAGTGGTTTTCAAGGATTTAAAAATAAAACATCCACAGGCAAAATAACTATTGGATTTAATTAGAATATATCTTTAGTTAGAGTTTATGATTATATAAAAAAATTGAACATGCCAGGCAGTTTTCCTCTAAAATCCATCCATCTTATCTTTACCAGCATCCTTTTCGGGTCACGGGGGTCACTGGTGCCCAAATCCAGCAGTTGTGTGAGAGGCAGGGAACACCCTGGACAGGTCTGCAGTCCATCACAGAGACAAATAAGACAAACAATTCACTCTCTCACTCACACCTAGAGACAATTTAGAGTTGTCAAAATGATAAATGAAAATATTAAAGGGGACCACAGATGCAAAATTCACTTTTTAATGTTTTTTTACTCAACTTTGGGTATGTACTTCATAAAAAAACAGTCCTAGTGCCAAAAAAATGCACCCAGTGGTTTATTTACTCTAAGTATATTTATTTATCTTTGATAGAAACACTTCGTTTTCAAATCCTGCGGTTTGTGACGTCACAAACCGCAGCCACAACCCACCTCAAACCTGAGTCCAGCCCCTCACCTAGCAACCCCTGGTTAGGCTCAACCCACTTCAGTATAATAGACGTGACGGTTGTTTTTCCTGATTTCATCTCATCTTTTGTTTAAATGTTCTTAATTTCATGTGTACAGCACTTTGTTGCAGCTGTGGTTGTTTTAAATGGCTTTATAAATAAAGTATAATTGTTATTTTTACGTTTTAGTTCAATTTTTAGCGTATTAGCGATCGCTCCCAACGAGCAGCCGGCAGACGGAAAACGAGCAGACCGCCGGCGAAGAGACCATCTGCGGGCGGGAGCTGCTGGGAGCTGATAGCTTTTGAGGAGCGTGGGGTCCGGTCAGAGGTTGCCTCATACGGATAAATTAACTGGAGACACTCAGTGAACTTTGTGTATGTGTCTGGACTGAAGCAGAGATCGCTCCCAAAAGCGCCGCATGCAACGAGCGGACATAAAAGGGCGGAGGAGGAACGAGCTATTTTTAGCATCGGATTCGGGCTAAAAGGAGCAGCTCATGGCGGCGCGCGCAGACGGCTTTCGGTAAGTTATCTTAAGCTAGCACTAACAGTAAGTCAAATGAGTAATAAAAAAAGAGCTAATTTTAAAACAACAACAGATTAGAGATACTGGCTGTTACAGAGGGCGGAGTAAATGTAAACAGATCTTTGAAGGGCGTGGCCATGAGAGCTCATTATCATAAACCAGTCGTTCAAAACGAAAGTTAAAAATGGCAGAATTAAAAAGGGTATAATTGATTATCTAAGAATTATTTTGTGTATTAAATTGAATGAACATTGTCTGAATAGCACACAGACATACCATAAAATAAAATAAAAAAACTATCTGTGGTCTCCTTTAACAACAGTAAAGTACTTTTCTCCACAGTCAACATACTTATAAATTGACCCTTTCCGGTCCAGTTTTTATCATACGTTGTGGCTCAAAAGTGGGGGAATTGGAAATGCCATTGATAATTCATGCATTTGTCTGTGCATCCTTTGTGTCCATGCGTACATGTGTTAGTCTGTCCGTGCATATCGTGAGCTCAATAACTTGGAAATAACTGAGTTACGGACGACTGTCATTTTGGTTTGTAGGTGCATCAAAGCATAGCAAAGCTTCCTTTTGAAAATAGTGGTTGCTGCCTTTGTCTGTCTGTCTGTCTGTCTGTCTGTCTGTCTGTCTGTCTGTCTGTCTGTCTGTCTGTCTGTCTGTCAACAGGCCAACTTTATTTTTAGTACGTGGCTACATCTAGGTACAGTATTTTAAAAAGTGTCCTTACGAAAATCGGGTTGCTACATCAAAATCCAAGATGGTTGTCACCATATACAGTATATGTAATCCTTGCCAGCTGGATAACTTAAGACTTGCTGTGTGAATGTACTCTAAGTCTTGCCTTAACAACAGTATTTTTCTGTTTGACACCATGCAGGCTTCTTTCTGTCAGTTCTCAGATAGTGATTGTAAGTAACAACTTGGATGCAAAAATGTAAGCTGAAAGTTTTCAGACAATTTCATAATAATATAGATAAGTCATACACTACCTAAAAATTGTATTCAGTATGAGGAAAGATTGAGGTCTGCCCTTTTTCAGCTTTTCATGTACAAATGTGCTTTGAAATATGGTCTGCTGGTATATGTCCATGTTGATTGTTCAGTAGACAGAAATTATTTTGATTCACTGATGACAGTCCTTGTCATCTTGTGTCTAATGCTGCTGTGATTTAGTCCAATTACAGCCAGGAAACACTGGGGGACAAAAGCTCATAAAAGCTGTTGAGACAGTGGGCAAATAGAAGAAGAAACAAGAAACAGCCTTTCTAGAACTGCCATGGTAAAACAGCCATGCTGGTTGTGAACATATAGCCATAGAGAGAGACATATTGTAGTGGACAAATGGGGACCATTTTTGTCAGGTAGACTCAAGAGTTTATTCGTTTAAATGAAAAGTAGTTCATGGAAAAGAAGTTTGGGCTGTCGTAGCTGTAAACATTTCATGCAAACACAACTAACGTATTTATTAATCCTGATTGTAACTATAATGGAGACATGATATTTACAGAGAACATGGAGGAGACTGGTTCTGCATACACATGAGTAAACTTCAGCACTTTTCTTTTTTTTTTATGATTTTGCGATGTCACCACAGAAACAAGGGCTGTGATTTCAGTTTCAGCTGTAGTGTTTTGTTTTTGTTGTGTTTGTCCATTTTCCACATTATCATGTGTGCGTTTTCTCAGGAAACTCCGGTTTCCTTCCACAATACAAAAACATCCATGTTAGTGTGGCCATGTCAAACTGAGCTCCATTGTGAATATAGGCATGTGTGTCTTCTATGTCTTTGTGTTGGTGCGCTGATGGACTGGGTCGCAAATGTTGGAGACCACTCTGAGAATCAAAATTATGAGCACAATTTGAGAAAATGACAATTTTTCTTTTGCAGTTTCACTGAATACTGAGTGTTTGCAACCACGTGACCAGTGAGCTTTACAGCTGCATTTTGCATGGACAGTTTCTAAAATTCACAGCCTATTTTTGTGTTCTCAATTTGAAAAACCATGTCCAATGCCTTTTGCCCTCTGCCTACATCATACCTGCCTTGGCCACTTTGTGCCTCAGACCCCACCATGATGTTAAGGATTGACTTTACTGGACTACATTAGAAATGAAGATAGGCAAATTTAGACTTTTTTTTACGTTTTATTTTTATGAGCACCCCTAAGTCCATTTAAAGACATATTGGAGATTCACTTGTGAAGGCCATTCACCAGCTAGTCACCAGGTATTGCTTTTAACAGTGGCAGCAACAACCAGCAGTTTTTCTCCGACCATTCCTGTAATGAAAGTTTTGAGTTGAACCTCTGCAACATCTGACACAAACATCTATCATTCAAATGACAATCTTTTTTTATATATAATTTTACTGAGCTCAAACACCTAATGTCAACTTGACAATCTTCTAGCTACTCCTTAGACTTTGTTAGTCACTTGTTTTTTGAGCACAGTCAATTTGGGAAATCTGTTGTATTATTATAAATAATGTTGGAAAGATAATAACATTGTAGGTGATAACTACAAACAGTATCCTTACAGTTCCAATAATTCTCAGTCGGGTCATCTGGACAGTTTCTTTTTTATAGAAACGTTTCGCCCAATCTTAATCAGTCTGAGGAGTTCCAGCAAACTGTTTCCCCACCAAGCAGTAAACACCTTAAGTGGACCAACCAGTTTGCTGGAGCCAAGATGGTTTCTGGGGGCCATCTTGTCCCTCGTCGAATCCTCCCAGGCAGACAGCCAAAGCCAAAGTGGTTCAAGACAACCAAAGGTGGTCCACTATAAAAAAAGAAACTGTCCAGATGACCTGACTCATTGGATTTGGTACCTAGATGATTGAGCATGAACTTTGTTATCCTTACAGTTCTATACATTATTAAACACAAGAGCATAAAACAGGCACATGTGTACCTCCTATATATAATGTATGTACATAGAGCATGTATGCTGTAGGTACCAGCCTGGTATGTACCCTGTAAAGTGTAAAGACATTATAGCTAATCACTTCATATACCGTACTTTTCGGCGTAAAAGTCGCTTCTGTGTATAAGTCGCTTTGTCCAATTATTGGCAATAATTTTGAAAAATCCATAAATACGTCGCCTCGCCGTATAAGTCGCCTCTATTATGCGTCACCGCTACGCGACGCGTCAGCGCCTCATTTGCCCTGCTGAAAATGGCGGCCACAGAAGCGAGCCAGCACGGAAGGACTTTACAAGATTAACACGGTAAAAACAATTATTTGTTTGCTGAGAAAAAATATATTTCTTAGCTGACATTATAGCACAAGGGTTCCTGAGCTTAACCGTTCCTTAATCAATTCACGAAATGGTCAAATCTGCTGGATTATAAATAGTTTCGGTTTGACGTCTTCCAAACGGTCGCGTGCGCTACTAAAATAAATTTAAACCCATATAATTACACTCTGTAAGCCTAAAACATATCCGCTGAGTGGTTTAAGAGCTATAAATTACGATATACACGGAAATAAATCAAAGCTAACTCGACACGGTTGCGTCTCTAAAAAAAACGAATTTTATCTCAAATGTCTTATACAGGGCAACAGTTTGTAAAGTAAACCCATATACCGTATTCTTCGGTGTATAATACGCTCCGGTGTATAATACGCGTTGTCATATTTTTGGAAATAAATCAGAAAAACCCTTAGATAATACGCTTCGGTGTATAATACGCGCTGCCGTGACAGTCTTTTTTATGGCCACTAGATGGCGCCAAACCCATTGAAACTGCAGTGATGCAACCGTGACCTCAGAAACATTTCTCTGATCGCTCTCAGTAATGAACTTTTTGTGAGTTATTCCTGAAGGGACAGTAATACTTTTATTACTTTTAATTTGAATCAAACATTACAAATTGTCAGAAAGATAAAGTGTTAGTTTCAGATGTCAGCATTTTATGATAAAAACTGATCTTAACACTACACACAACACTGTTAACCTGTTGGTTTGGTTAAAACAACGTCATTAAAGCGTCACATATGGGACCTATGTTAATGATAATAGCAAAAACAGATATTGTTCATCTGATTATTAATTAGGACAAAAACAAAAGTCTCTTCTGAGGAGATTGTCCTGAGCTCAAACTAAAATGAGATAAACAGTGTCACTGAATCTTCACTGCAGGTTTGAGAAGGGAAATCCTTCATGAATAACATTTTGGAATAACATTTGCTATTCAGCATGAATTTAAACAGTTTGAATAAACAGACTACAGGGTGCATTAGCGCCCATAGCGGCCGAAACTGGTACTGCACCATTTTTGGCCAAAATGAAAAACGGCGAATCAGAGCTAAAAATGGGTCTAAAAATATGGGAAAAAATCCATAGATAATACGCTTCGGTGTATAATACGCAGGATATTCAAATGAGCAAAAAAAGTGCATATTATACACCGGAGAATACGGTAATTACACTCTGTAAGCCTAAAAAATATCCGTCGAGTGGTTTAAGAGTTGTTTATCTAAACAGTAGGTACAGTATATGTTTACACTAAAAGAGCAATTTTTTTTTAGCTCTAAACATCTTCTGCAGCTAACAGTTTGTAAATGACCACCAAGTAATTACGCTCTGTAAGTTTCAAGAAAATCCACGGTGTGGTTTATGAGTTATTAGGGAAATAGTATCCGTTTATGTAGCTACTGCTAACAACATGCTAAAAGAGCGATTTTGGTTTTTTTAGCTCTAAACATCTTCTGTAGCTAACAGTTTGTAAATGACCACCAAATAATTACGCTCTGTAAGTTTCAAGAAAATCCGCGGTGTGGTTTATGAGTTATCTTGCTAAAAAACACGGCTAACAACACAGCTAATAGTACCGGTAGTTACCTCCAGAGCAGAAGGCCGGGCAGCGACAGAGTCAGTCCGAGCAGAGGAGGCTTTTTTCGGACACATGAGCTAGAAACGGTCGGTGTACTCTCTGGAAGTGTCCCCCTAGCGGACAAAAGTGGTACTGCACCATTTTTTTGCCAAAATGAAAAACACTCATATCTGAGTCAAAAATGGGTCTAAAAATATGGGAAAAAATCCATAAATATGTCGCTTCGCTGTATAAGTCGCAGGACATGCAAATTAGTAAAAAAAAACAGCGACTTATACGCCAAAAAGTACGGTACTGCCCGGACCTTGAAAGTACTTACTGGTACATAGCAGATATGTTCTCAGTTAGTTCCCAGTATGTATCCTTTAAGTACCAGGTAGCCAAGTCAAAAGTCCTTTACTTTTCCATCAGTAACTTCATTTTGTGTTCACATGAAGTTGAGCCATGTTCACCATGTTCTGTGTGATTCTTTTTAAGAAATGCTTTTATGAATATATTTGTTTTGTTAAAACAAAAGCTCTATTTGTTCGTGTTTTTTAAGCAAACCTTGCTTTTGACAAGTTTTCTGATCTAAGTATTATTTTTGACAGGAAGCTTTTATTTGCAATGATAGCTGTAGGCATACACAAGGGCTGCAGTCAGACAGACGCTGTTTGTTCTCTAAGACAGATACAGTACTGACCTTTGAGCTGAGCACAGGTAATAGCATCAACTGAGCAGTAGATCTGTGAGCCTTCTCTGGTCAGGCCTAATGCTGTGTGTGCAGCCTGACAGGAAGGATGTGCATGGCTCAAGTAGGGTAAGACTAAATAAACTATTTAAACTTATGTAAACCATGTCGGCTTCATTAAGGCTTTGTGGGATTTTGGAGGAGTGAGTAAAAAAAGTAAAGATGGTGAAAGAAGGAGGGAGATTACCGTAGGTCAAAGACCAGAAATATATTTTCACAGGTGTGGACTCCTGCAGAGAGTGCAGCTATGAAATCATTTTCTGAGTTTGCTGTTTATGACAAGTTGCTTCAATGCTCTGCACGTATCTACTTTAGAAAAAACCATCAAAACATAGTTGAAGTACATACAAAGGATTTAGAAATAAAACATAATTAAGTAAAAGTGAAGGTTGGATTAATTACCTAAATATATCAAGTGCACAAAACTTACAGTAATGCAAGTAAATATATTTTTTAACTTTTCACCTCTGAATATTGATCATAGACCAGTTCCAACTCCAAGTACAACAGACCAGCATTTCAGTCCAACACCTAAACACACACACACAGCTCTGTATACACAGAAAGACCGTGTGACGGTGTGGTGTTGCTTCGGCGTGCTTCCACTTCCTGTTTATTTTTGCAATCTGTTTTATGCATTCCCTGGAACTCCTTAAAAAGTATTTTCTTCATAGCCTGTCAAGAGTTGTGAGTTTGTGGAGTAGAATAAGGTTTTTCAGGTACACAGTCTCATCTGCAGCCCGTACTCTGTCCTGCTGTGGAATAAAGAGCTTTGCAGCAAAGAGAGGAAAAGTACTGGGAGCTGTTTGGTTTTGTCCAAACAGGAGTTCATCAACTGAAACAAATGAATTGTTCTGTTTGCCAAGTTTCCATTTCAAAATGTGAATTTAAAGAACTACCCAGTATTTGTTACAAGTACATTTTTAAGAAGATACTGTATGTGGACAGGTTTTTTCTTAGAAACTTTTTAATTCTCCTCCTTTGTCTATTGGTGAAGCAAGAGGATTATCCATGCCTTTAAATAACAATGATGATAATAATAATAATGATGGAAAAATTTAAAGAGCAATGAAGGGAACTCGTACAGAAAGACTCAGAACATGAATAAAACATTGTTAAAACTTTAAAATCTGTGTGTTGTTGCATCTTTCCTTCATGTGCGGCCTCCTGCAGGGGTCGCCACAGCGAGTGAATCCACACGGACAATTTGAGAATTGCTATTTGCCAGATGCTCTTTCTGATGAGTTCAAACCCACAGCTTTAGGATGACAAGACAGCGGCACTGACCACTGCACTACCGCGCCTCAAACTGTTTGCTGTTCAATGGACATTTTAGATGCATGTTAGCCAGAAGTGTTGTAGGTGATCAGAGTAAAAAATATAAAACCAGGGTACGATGGGAGGAAACGTGGTAACATCAGCACATAGATCAGCTTTATGGTTAAATTGGAACAAATTCTTGCAGGAACTTTTGATAAACAACAAAAATATAGGAAACTGCCTGTGAAGTTGTGTCCATACTGTATATATTTTTTAATATTGCCTTGAAATTACACCAAATTGAAATGGATTGAATACACTATACTGTATTATAGCATTAAGCAGAATGTAGATCTACTGTAGTTAGGTCTATAGATCACAGATACATAGCAGCCGAGTGCTGCATAGCTTTATGCTGCACAGCAGTACGCCTCATTGTGCATCTGTGTGCATGTCCAGGTTCATGTATGTTATGTGTGATTGGATTAGGTTCTGACAGGGCTGGCCTGGGGTCAGTGAGCCTGTATAGAAGGCCAAATGTGTTTATTCTGCTCTGTGTGCCTCCTCACATGATCGGCAGGTCAGCTGCTTTGTGATTTGTTCTGGAAGAGTCTCACTTTGGTTCTTGGGCCAGAAGGGATCTCCCTCTGTCGTTCTGCTCTACCAGCTTTACAGGAGCAAATGTCATTTACAACAGGAAAAAAGACTGATTAAAAGCATAAATGCACATATTTAAGGCAATAATTAATTTTAATCCTTATCTTTCATATGATGCCAGACACATTTTGTACTGTGAGTTTCTAAACTGTATATTTTCTTGTCTGTTTGCAGGTTTGAGTGCAGCTAAGCTGCTAAAAGCCAGCGGGCTGAACCCTGTTGTGCTGGAGGCCAGAGATCGAGTGGGTGGTCGCACCTTCACTGTGCGGGTAAGACCAGAGTATGTAACATTACCTCAGACATGTTGCAGTTAGTGCTATGCTGTATGCTTTAACAGTAACATAACAACATTTACCTTTTTTGTTGTCTAGAACCTTTTGCCCAGTCTTAAAAAAAACTATAAAAAACCTCAAAATTTATTTTGAATAAGCAGGAAGCCATTCCTCTATTACAATATCTAAGTAGTGATTGCAGCAGTGGCGGCTCCTGAAATGTCCACCGGGGGGGGCTAATTATCCAAAATGAAAAAAAAAATTCCCAAGTTCAAATAGTTTTTTTTTATCAAATGCAGATTAATTCAAGGTCAACAGAACAATTAAATGCCTAGGATGAGAAGAACCAATTTGACTCACTAAAACAACAAAGAACAAACAAATATATATATATATATATATATATATGAATAAATATTATATATAAATTATAGAAGGGAAAATAAGTGAGATTAAAACATTTCTGCATTTCTACTTGCAAGAGGCTTTGTTTTCATTCTCCAGATCAATACAGTGTTAGAAATAGTAAAACAACATTTAGTATATAAAATTATTAATGTTTGATCATTTTTTATAAGCAAATTAAAATAAATGTAGCCATCAGAGTCCAATACTGTACAATAACCTGCACTGGCAACCTAACTCCACAAACAAACAAAGAAAAAAAACTCACCAGTTGCCACTTTTAGAATAAACAGTCAGCTGAAGGCTTTTATCACAAACAGAGCACCTAAAAGTGGAGAGGATATCAGTCAGGAATGGTAATATAATAATATAAGCATTAGATAAAGGCTAGCATTAGCATGCTAGCTCCAAAAACAAACTCACCAGTTGCCACTTTTAGAATAAACAGTCAGCTGAAGGCTTTTTTCACAAACAGCCATCTATAATTTGAGAGGCATATCAGTCAGAAATGCAAATAGACATTAGATAAAGGGCTTTCAATGATTTAAAACTTACCTGAGCAAGCCTGCTTGAGTCACTGACCGCACGGCTAATTTTCCAGACATTTTTTAAAAATAAATAAATAAACGGCCGGAAACACGCGATCGGAAGGTAGAGCACACGTTGGACGTGTTCAGGGCAGTGAAAACTGCGCCCAGCATCTTCCCATTGTTTTGTAACGTCGTGGAATAACTGTGCATGCGCCATTTATAACGAGAGTCTATGGATAAGATCCATGCACCCCCAAAACAGGAAACACGTCACCAATCAGAAAACGTTTTTGAAACAAACAATATAACTCATCATTACTCATAAAATATTTATCCTACACAACTAAAAACATATATGCATATATTTCAAAATATTTTTATTTTATTTTATTATTATTTTTTTTAAAGTCTTCAATGTAAAATGGTCCAGAAGTTCCAGTGGGGCGGCGCCCTAGCGCCCCCTATTGGCCGGCCACCCCTGGACTGCAGCATCTTCAACATGAATAAATATTAATAGATGTTATATAGAATTAATACTTTTGTAATGTGACTACAGTATACTGACTTACTTTTAGTTTTTAATATTGTAAAAAAAAAAAAATCCTCAACAGCAACATAGTTTAGGTTCAGAAAGCATGTGGATGTGCTCACGTTGTATGAGTCAGAAAGGTAGGCTACATCAGTCAAAATCAATTGTAATAAAACTGTTTACAAAGCTTTGTTCTTTATAAAATAAAAAAGTCAGATGCTCCTTATGTAGCTGAAAGAGAAAGACTTTGTAAAATAAAAACAAACAAGCAAACAACAACAACAACAAAAAAAACTGCTTAAAAGTGTTGTGTGCTAAAACAATAATTTCATTTGTATGCATTTTTTAGTTTTATATTTTATTTCCATTTCTAAAATCTACTGTTTGTTCATATTAATAAATCTTTATTGATCTGGTCATCTTTTGCTGAGCCAGACCTTTTTTTATTTTTTTTACGTACCAGTAGTTGTTGATCAGGTTTCCAAAAGGGACATTTAGTTACATTTAATCATCATCTGCATAGAAGTGAAGAATATGTACTGGTTGACAATTTCGAGTCAGTAAAATAAAAATAAAAAGAATGCAATGTAGAAAAAAATGGCCATTTGATCTTTCACATAAAGGGTTACTTTTAGTAATGATATCACAAAAACGGTTCCAGCCCAGGAAGAAGTTTTTTTGGGGAGAACTTTTGTGATCAAGCGTTTTAAAAGCGACACTTTTCCAACAACAGCACAAGTCTATGAGCATTTTATGCAATATGTTCTTCACCTTATTAGTGTTTTGACCAATTTTGTTTGTTTTTCTCAGAACAAGGAGACAAAATGGGTCGATCTGGGTGGTGCCTATATTGGACCAACTCAGAACCGCATCCTTCGGTTGGCCAAAGAGTACGGTGTAAAGACCTACAAAGTCAACGAGCAGGAAAACCTCATACATTATGTCAATGTGAGTGCCCTGTAGCACCTGCTACTGTCTCTGTTAATGTGTTTGTTCAGCATGACTCATGGTTCCATTGTGTTTATTTTATGTTTTGCATTATTACTGATCTTCAGCAGAACAAAATGTTTCTTGAAATTGCGAAGTCAGAGCGCTGAAGAAAAATATAAAAAGTATAAAAATAAATTAGTAGGGATTATAAGGAAACATAAGAAAGAATATTATAGTAAATTATTAGATAAAAGTAATGGTGATATGAAAGCAACATGGCGAGTAATGAATAGTGTTCTGAAGAATCATAAAGCAAAAACTGGTATTTCAAAATATTTTGTAAAAGACAACGATGAAGTTCATGATGAAAATGAAATTGTAAATGGATTTAATCAATATTTTGTGAATGTTGGATCAAGCCTTGCAGCTAAAATACCAAAGGTAGATAATAATGTGATCCATTCAATTACAGGTTGTGCAAATAGTATTTTTCTAAATGGAACTAACAAAGAGGAAATAATGAATGTAGTAAAAAATCTTACAGACAAGAGATCAAAAGACTGGGTGGACATGGATATGATGTTTGTAAAGGACATAATGAGCCATGTTATTGAGCCGTTTACATATATATGTAATTTATCATTTTCAACAGGAATATTTCCAGATAATATGAAAGTAGCTAAGGTAGTTCCTCTTTTTAAAAATGGTGATAAATGTGTGTTCAACAATTATAGACCTATATCCTTGTTACCACAGTTTTCAAAAATTCTTGAAAAACTATTTGTGAACAGACTAGATCAATTTATAGATAAACAAAATATTCTAAGCAACAGTCAGTATGGGTTTAGAGCAAAAAACTCTACATCAATGGCTCTCATGGAATTAATGGAACAAATAACTACTGCTGTCGATCAAAAACAATATTGTATCAGTATTTTTGTTGATTTAAAAAAAGCATTTGATACTATTGATCACACCATTCTCCTTGAAAAATTGAACAAATATGGTATTAGAGGACCAGCATTACAGTGGGTATCTAGCTACTTGAAAGATAGGAAACAATTTGTACAAATAAATGATGTAAGATCTGACCTCTGTAATATCACATGTGGAGTTCCCCAAGGCTCTGTACTTGGACCAAAGCTATTTATTTTATATGTGAATGACTTGGTAAATGTGTCAGGACTCCTTAAATGTGTACTTTTTGCTGATGATACCACATTTTTCTGTTTAGGTGAAGATATAGAACAAATGTTGGAATTGATAAAGACAGAATTTGTCAAGATACAAACTTGGTTTAAAATAAATAAATTATCATTAAATCTAGAAAAAACTAATTACATGATATTCAGTAATAAAAAGAAAACTGTTGATGTTCCACTCAAAATTGAGGGTGTTGAGATTTGTAGAGTGAGTGAGGTGAAGTTTTTGGGTGTTATCATTGATGACAAACTGACATGGAAACAACACATAAATTCTGTAAGAATAAAAATAGCTAAATCGATTGCAGTACTGTACAAAGTCAGAGACCTATGTCCCTCCACGTGCTTTGAGATCAGAGGATCAGGTACTCTTAATAGTTCCAGAAACTCGCCTTAAGCGCAGGGGTGACAGGGCGTTCTCTGTAGCAGGCCCAAGACTCTGGAACGAGTTACCGCTGCTCATCAAACAGGCCCCCTCCCTCTCGGTTTTCAAATCCCGGTTAAAAACTCACTACTACTCCATCGCTTTCAATGCCAGCTGATTTGTATTGGATCGTTTTATTTATGATCTGCAATGTTTTTATGTTTTTCGTGTTGTACTTCATTGTCTGTGTTGCCTGTTGCGTGTTTGTTTGTCCAGCACTTTGGTGTGGACTTGTTCCTGTTTAAAGTGCTTTATAAATAAAATGGTATGGTATGGTATGGTACTATTGAATGATAAAGCTCTGTATTTGTTGTATAACACAATCATTGTTCCACACTTAATCTATTGTATTGATGTTTGGGGGAATGCGTGTAAAACAATCACAAAGCCTATTTTTGTATTACAGAAAAGAGCTGTAAGAATTATCACTAGAAAACATTACTGTCATCCATCAAGTACATTATTTTATCAACTGAAGTTATTGAAGTTCCATGATTTGGTAGATTATAATATTTTATCAGTTATGTATAGGGCTCAAAATAATGCATTACCTTTAAATATCCAAATGCATTTTGTTAAAAGACAAAGTTGTTATAATCTTAAGGGGACAGAGATGTTTGTAAAACCACAATTCAGAACTAGTTTGAAGGGACGTTCTACCTCAATCCAGGGAATTAGATTATGGAATGGCTTGGAGAATGTAGTTAAAAATGCCAAGTCAATGTTTACATTTAAGAAAATGATCAAAACGAATGTGTTAAAAAAATGAAATAGCGTAATGTGTATTGTATTAGTTAGAAAATTAGAAAGAGTTAGTCATTTTGTACTGTTGGTTGAAGATTATTATCTGATTGTTTGAAAAAAGGGGCAGATATAATAAGATTTATTCTTCTTTCTGCTACCTTTCATTTTTTTATATTTTGTGCATTATCATTTATGGGATTGTCTTGTATTGTTTCTTTTGTAAAAAAAAAATGAACAAATTCAATAAACATAAACATAAAATGCAACAACTGTTCCAAATCTGCCCCATTGTTCTCTAGACAGGAAATTTATGTTAGTGTTTATCTGCCACGGGACAGCTTGGACAGCATGGAAGGATTTATTATTTAATTATGTTTAATCTGCCATGAGTCCTTCTGTACTTACATGAAACCTAACTTTATTTCATTACATATACTATACAGTATTTGTTTAATTGAACTGTTAGTGAATGTTTAAATTAGAACACAACTTTTATTTTTAGTCTTTTTTATTGTTAAACACCAGAATTATCATGGTTTTTCCAGCTTATGCTGTGTACCATACCATACCAGTTTTATTTATAGACACTTTAAACACTCACAGGACCAAAGTTCTGTACACACAACAAAACAATCATACAGTCAGGTCATAAAAATATTAAAATGATTAAAAGTCACATAATAAAAGTTGAACAATCATACAATCAGATAATACAAGCAATTAAAATTATTAAAAGTCAACATCTCAGATGGTGTCAAAGGTCACGGAGAAGAGATGGGTTATTCAGTCACTATCCAGAGTTCATGACCATAGGTAAGGGTAGGAACGTAGACTGACTGGTTAACAGAAAGCTTTGCCTCATAGCTCAGCTCCCTCTTCACCACAATGGACCGGTACAGAGTCCGTAATACTGCAGACACTGTACCAATCTGTCTGTCAGTCTCATGCTCCATTCTTCCCTCACTTTTGAACAAAAACCCAAGACACTTGAACTCCTCCACTTGAGGCAGAACCTCACCCTCGACCTGAAGAGAATAATCCACCCTTTTCCGTCAGGACCTTGGCCTCAGATTTGGAGGTGCTGATTCTCGTCCCAGCCGCTTCACACTCTGCTGTAAGCCTCTCCAGTGAGAGCTGAAGATCACGGCACAATGACGCCAACAGGACCACATTATCTCCAAAGACCAGAGATGGAATCCTGAGGCCACTGAACCAGAATCCCTCCGGCCCCTGACTGTACCAAAAAAATCTGTCCATAAAAGTTATGAACAGAATCCGTGACAACGGCAGCCCTGGCAGAGTCCAACTCCCACCTTGAAGGGGTCTGACACCGGCAATGTGAACCAAACTCTCGCACTGCTTGTATAAGGACTGAACAGCCTGTAACAACAGGCCCCCAGTCCCATCTTCATGGAGCACGTCCCTTGAAACAAAATAAACTGGTAAATGAAACGCAGATAGAGACATGAGCAGCCAGTCACACATCATGCCTTGTTATCTCAGTGATAAAACATTTTTTCTGGATCAGTTTCATATGCTCAAAGTTTGCATTAAAATTAATAATGAGATGTGGCAGTTTAAATTTAATCCCTGTAAAAGAAAGATTATTTTGAATAGCTACATTTTCACAACCATTGGTGACAGTAGTGATGAAAGCACCAGTGGAATATTCAGAAGAAAACCAAACATCACGTCTTGTCCAACATATCAAGCAGCCAGCTGCCCTCTCCTTTCTAACATGAGAGACGTTTACTGCAAAATTCCGTTACCATGGCGTCGCGAGTGGCTGCCTCGGCACAGCGCTCTCTAGTATTATGTGTGTTTTTCTAGTATTATGTGTGTTTTTGCTTGTTTTGTGTGCTTTTTGCAACTCAAACCCACTTACCTACTCCAGAGAACAACTGCTGAACATTAGACAGTTCACTTCTGGAAGTTTTTCGCCAGTCTTCGAGAGCACGGAAAGTTTTCTGGAGTTAATGGAGGAGCAGCCGCTCTGTGGAGAGTGCGCAAGGGACGCAGGCGGGGGACGCGCGCCGGTGTGGATGTGAAGCTCCGCCAGCGAGGATTTAGAACAGCTCTCCCGGCGATTCATCTAGCGAACCTCCGCTCTCTTCCCAACAAAATGGATGAACTGCTTCTCCTCAACAAGACTGTCAAAAGATTCTCACGCTCGGCTGCTCTCTGCTTCACTGAAACCTGGCTCAGCGAGCTCATCCCGGACAGCGCGCTGCATCTGCCCGGCTTTCATCTTCACAGAGCGGACCGCGTCACGGAGCTGTCGGGAAAGGCCAGAGGCGGTGGAATATGTTTAAACGAAGGTTGGTGCTCAGATGTCTCAGTGCTGAACAAACACTGCAGCTCCAACTTAGAGACTCTGTTTATCAACTGTAAACCTTTTTATTCACCGAGGGAGTTTTCCTCATTCATTCTGGTCGGTGTTTATATTCCACCTCAAGCCTGTGTGAGCGATGCACTGCAAAACCTGACTGAACAAATAACTGCACTGGAACTAAAACATCCAGATTCACTTTTCATCATACTTGGTGACTTTAACAGAGCTAAACTTAGCCACGAGCTTCCAAAATATAAACAACATGTTAATTGTCCAACCAGGGATAACAACACGCTGGATCACTGCTACACTGTCCTGAAAGATGCCTATCGCTCTGTTCCTCATGCAGCCTTGGGTCACTCTGACCACTGTTTGGTTCATCTTATTCCAACCTACAGGCAGAAACTGAAAACTGTAAAGCCTGTAGTGAAAACAGTGAAAAAGTGGACCAGAGAAGCAAAACAAGACCTACAGGACTGCTTTGACTGCACTGACTGGAGTGTTTTTGAAGCTGCTACGGACAACCTGGATGATGTGACTGACACTGTCACATCCTACATTAGTTTTTGTGAAGATCTCTGTGTTCCAACAAAAACCTTCCGCTCATTCGGCAATAACAAGCCATGGTTCACAAACAAGCTCAGCCAGCTTCGTCAGGCTAAAGCAGAGGCCTACAGGAGCCAGGACAGAGCTCTGTACAAAAAGACCAGGAACGCATTGACCAGGGAGATCAGAGTGGCTAAAAAAGGCTACTCTGAAAAGATGAGAAGTCAGCTCTCAGCCAACGACCCTGGTTCAGTGTGGCGAGGCCTCCAGCAGATCACAAACTACAGAAGACCATCCCCCGCTGCAGAGGCTAATGCCAAAAATACACTACACGCGTTCCAGCTCCGCCCCACTCCGGTCCGACCTCCGCAGCAAATACGCACCCATTATAATCAATGACAGAATTTACACTGGCTCCACACGGCGGCGGCGAGCAGCGGAGAGCGGACGGCAGTCCGTCAAAATTAGAAATTTTTCTATTTCTGCCGGATGACGGAGCTGTGCCGTAGTCAACTTTTGAAGATTACATCGCACCAACAGGAAAAGGAACGAGCACAACTTCCGTATTTACAAAATAAAATCACCACGGGCGGACTAATCCTAGCTCTATACGGATTTATTTGTACAAAAATGCTGTCAAACTATCATTTATGACTACGCCTACAAACGCAATACAATAAATAAATAAATAAATAAAGTATTTTATTCTGAAATGTAATACATCACTTCCTGTTGCTCAAACCATGTCCTGTCGCTCATTTACGAGAGAAGATCAAGGCAGCAGTCTCTACTGTTGTTCTCCTTCTTCCACCGAATGAATTGTTTTGTTCTGACTTACTTATTTATCACTTGATTTATCGCGCGATCTCGCAATTCCCGCGCATGCGTCTAGGAGCGGCGCATGCAGGCGGACCTGAGCTGAGCGGAGGTAGTGGAAATTGGAGTTTGAGACGCTCAGCTGCGACCTGCGGAGCGGACCGTATGTAGTGTATTTTTGGCTTAACAAAGCCCTTGCTGACGACCTGAACAGCTTCTATTGTAGATTTGAGAAGAAGACATTCACATCTCAACAACCCACAGCAGCATCTAACATCACTCTTCCATCAACACCCCCTCTGTCTCTCCCTCCCCCCACCACTCAAGTTGCACTCCAGATATGTGAAGCTGATGTGAGCCGATTGTTCCAGAAACAAAAGATCAGAAAAGCACCAGGACCAGATGGTGTCTCAGGCCCTGTTTACACGGACACTGTGTGGGGGAAACGGAACTTTTGGGTATGTTAATTAGGTTGAAAGTTTTGCGTTGACATGGGCGAATTCTGTGGATACGACTCTCTCCCCCCCCCCCGTCCTCATGACTTTACTGTAGTTACCATGCTGGGCCATTAGATGGCGCTGTGATTTTTGGAACCTTCACTACTGCGCACGCGTGCTGCCTGGGGTAAACAGAGCAGACGAGGCAGCCTGTTTTCCTCTCTGGCTAAAAGTTCAGCTACTACAAGTTGTTGTCAACAAGTTAACAACAAGTTAAAGCTGGAATTTGGATAAGAGTCAACAGATTTGACACCAAGTGGGGCCGCTTCATCTAGCAAGCTGCACACCAGTTGCTGACTGGACCGGAACCGCGTCAACATGTCTGACTTTAGTCCGTGAGAATCAGCTGATTTACAGCAGCGCTACAAGGTAAACCATGTTCTTAATAATCTTTCCTTGTGTTTAGTTCGATCACAGAACAACCAACTGAGGTTTTATTTTTATTTTTTTCCTGCGAGGTCGAAGCTGTTCCACGAAGCGGACCGGCGGTTCGGATGTGGGTCCAGTGTCCACCAGGATGAACAACAGAGTCCAGTTCATTAAAGTTCGGTTAACGTGTTTTTAAAAGTGTTCAATTTAATTCTCAGTGTTTGTGACATGAGTTTGTGGTGTTGAATAAACAAATAAATAAAAAATCAACCTGGTGTCTTCATTTTCAGCAGCATGTTAGGCATGACGTAACGAGTCCAGATAGCTTCATTTAGCTCAGATAAATTTAAATATCTCCCACGCTAACATAAATACTGTTTATTATTGTTAAACTGTTAATATATAGCACATTTAGTATGTTATAGTGCAGCGTGACACGTGAAATGTCCGACTGCCTCGTTAACAGACAACTGGATCCAGGCAGCTGGCTCTCTTCCAACACAGATGCAGGTAAGGTGTAGAATAATTAAATATGAGAATCAAAATATATTCCATCAGCTATAGTTCAGAAAGTGGTGCGTGTGTCCACTGTCCAGTCCACCGCCATTGTTAAAATGCCGGCTGTCTGCGCGTGCGTGCTGCGTGCATGTGTTCAAACAAAAGCTCCGCGGGAGATGTTTACATTATCAACGGGGGGTCAGCGAAAAAGTTCCACCTTGAGAGCAGGGTCAGAAAAGTATCGGAGTCAAAGAGGGGGGCCAGCAGCGTCGTGTAGGCGATAAGCAAAGTCGCAAAGAGAAAGTAGCGGTTACACTCAAAATACGCGCCGTGTAAACTGGCCCTCACCTTCCTGCCTTAAGATCTGTGCTGAACAACTGGCTCCAATCTTCACAAATATATTCAACAAATCTCTGGAGCTGTGTGAAGTCCCTTCCTGCTTCAAACGCTCCACCATCATTCCAGTCCCCAAGAAAACCTCCATCACAGGACTAAATGACTACAGGCCCATCGCCCTAACATCTGTGGTCATGAAGTCCTTTGAACGGCTGGTCCTGACCCACCTGAAGGACATCACTGGACATCTGCTAGACCCCCTGCAGTTTGCCTACCGGGCAAATAGGTCAGTGGATGATGCAGTCAACATGGGACTGCATTTCATCCTGCAACATCTAGACCACCCGGGGACTTATGCAAGAATCCTGTTTCTTGATTTTAGTTCAGCATTTAACACTATTGTCCCAGACATTCTCTCCACCAAACTCTCCCAGCTCACTGTTTCTCCTGCCATGTGTCAGTGGATCACCAGCTTCCTAACAGGTAGGACGCAGCAGGTGCAGTTGGGGAAAATCATGTCCTCCTCACAGTCCATCAGCATTGGTGCCCCTCAGGGTTGTGTGCTCTCTCCACTGCTCTTCTCTCTATACACCAATGACTGCACCTCTAATGACCCGTCTGTTAAACTCCTGAAGTTCGCAGATGACACTACAGTCATTGGACTTATCAGTGATGACAACGAGTCTGCGTACCGACAGGAGGTGGAACGACTGATGTCCTGGTGCAGCCTGAACAAACTGGAGCTGAACACACTGAAGACAGTAGAGATGAGAGTGGACTTCAGGAGACACCCCCCAGAACTGCTGCCCCTCAAAATCTTCAACAGCCCCGTGTCTACGGTAGAGTCCTTCAGGTTCCTGGGAACCACCATCTCACATGACCTGAAGTGGGAGCACAACATCACCTCCATCCTCAAAAAGGCCCAGCAGAGACTGTACTTCCTACGCCAGTTGAGGAAGCTGGACCTGCCTCAGGAGCTGCTGATCCAGTTCTACACTGCAGTCATTGAGTCCATCCTGTGTACATCCATCACAGTCTGGTTTGGAGCAGCCACAAGGCAGGACAGGAACAGGCTGCAGCGAACAGTGAGGACAGCTGAGAAAGTCATTGGGGCTTCACTGCCCTCCATTCAGGACTTGTACCACGCAAGAACCAGGAAACGGGCTGGAAAAATCATCACAGACTCCACACACCCGGGTCACAACATGTTCCAACTCCTCCCGTCTGGCAGACGCTACAGATCTCTGTCCACTAAGACTGCCAGACACAAAAACAGTTTCTTCCCCCAGGCCATCACCATCATCAACAGCTGATCATCAGACATCCATCAGCGTGACCCCCAACCCATTCACATCCCCCATGTGATGTGAATCCTTCTGTATTTTGTGTATTATTTGTACATTTTTTTATGTAAAGTATCTGTATAGTTTTTAGCATTTTTAGAGAGACACTTTCTAGAGAGACACGAACAGCCGGAAACAAATCCCTTGTGTGTGTCAACATACTTGGCCAATAAACCTGATTCTGATTCTGATTTATCGTTAGTGACTGGAGATGCTAATCTTCGCCTGAGGGATTCTTCTAATTCAGTTTCTCTTTTTTTTTGAGTAGATGAAAGGCAAACGAATAGATACCAAGACCATCTTTTTTTTGTTATTCTTAGCCATTGCTCCATATCTCATTAACATAGGTGCACCACTGCCCTTAACTTAGTTGTGTTCCTCCTTCTGATTAAATTTGCCTTTACTGCCTTGTACCCTGGCCAAGATGCACCAGTTGTAAATCCATAAACTGGACTGGAGTCGTGTTACTGGCGGCCCTCTCTGTGTGCTGCTGGAGGCAGCTTATCTCCGCTCAGGCTGTGTTTCAATCAGAACTTCAGAGGTGGACTTTGAGCTTCTGGTGTGGTCCCCCTTCTACTAATGTTCACCACCCAGTTCAGTTAAAATCTTAGGACACTGTCAGAGGGAGGATTTGGAAGTTTACTGTTTGCTTGGTTGACTTAATTTTAACTGCAGTGTTCAAACTTAAAAATGAAGAGCACTTTTGTTTTAGTATGAAGCAAATTATTGTGTTTTAGTTAGGGATGGGACCGATCCGATCCAGTATCCGATACCAGCATAATTTAAGTATCAGAAATCGGATCCAACCTACTGATATTTCCGATCCAGCTTCAAAGAGCACTTTTGTTCCATCACATTCTGTGACTGCTGTCTTACTCTTAACATTGTGTGAGTTAAAGCCAATGAAGACACTGTTGAGAACAAACTGTAACAACACACAAGAGGGAAGTCTACCACACACATGTCCTTCTCACACATGGTTCAGCTGGAAAAACTAAAAAACAGCTAAGCATGATGGGAAAGACAACACAGCCACTCCCCTTAACCACTAAGGAAGTGGATTTTGTTGTCTTTCCCATCATGCTTAGCAGTTTTTTAGTTTGCCAGCTTTAGGTGCATCTGGAAAACTAAAAAAAAAAACGCTAAGCATGATGGGAAAGACAACACAGCCACTCCCCTTAACCACTAAGGAAGTGGATTTTGTTGTCTTTCCCATCATACTTAGCAGCAGTGTTGTTTTCGTTGACGAAATTCTGACGTAAATTTTTCGTCAACGCCCCTTTTTTTCATGACAATAACGAGACAGTAACTAAATAATCATTGCTCTTTAATGATTAAAACGTGACGAAATTTGTGTGAGTTTTCGTTGACTAGACGAGACTGAACGAAAATGTTAGTCGGTGGTCGTCAATAATTTATATTTCATCTGCTCATAATTATATTGTGTCGGAAAGTCAGCTGTTTGGTCACGCCCACCACCGCAGTGTTGATGCAGCTGCAGCACGGCCACGCGTTGCGCGCTCAGCCGCTCACATGTGACTTCCTTTTCAAACTGGACCATGGAAGATGCTGCAGCATGTTTTACACGAAGGGGCTCGGTCGGTGTCCGGCCGGCCGCCAGCTCAGAAAAGATTTATGGACTTATTTTGTATTTAACCCAACTGTGAGAGAAGAGAAGAACCGAATGTATGTATTTTTTTTTATAATCCTGTCCTTGTTTGAAGCTGTTTGGGTTATAGAAATGTCGCTGCTGTGTGGCGTGGGTCAGGTTCTGTTTCTGGTTCTGTTTGGAGTGGACTCACTGCTGCTGACTTGCCACAGAATAGCGCATTCACGTTTGACCTCCGCGTCAACTTTTTGCCTAATAAGCTAATTTATAACAACTGCGAGTAAGTGCTGTTGTGTAGTTATTGCATTTGAAGCTGTCAGAAACTATTTCTGCTCCTGGTTTGTGGATCTGCTGTGGACCGAACGGTTCCGAGAGAGTCCGTCGTTGTTTTCGACAGTTGAATCGCTGTGTTGCTGAGCGTTGAGCTTGGTGTACCTGTAGAATGTGATTTGCTATATTTCAGAATTTTACTGCTCTGTTTATAAGCGTTTTTATGTGTTGAAAAGTCCGGAAACTTTTGCTAACTGATAGCTTCTTTCTTTTCAAAATGGCCGTGGCGTTTGTTTATGTATTGTGATTGGTTGTCGGGGCTGTGTAGAGACACTGTGATAGGTCAGAGGGAAAGAACTACAACTCCCATGACTACTTGAGTTAAGAACTCAGCCGTGACTCCTTACACACTCACAAGAGAAAAAGCCATTCTTTTTCTTCAGAGAGTAAATAAATGAAGTTATTTCAGCGTTGGTCACATCCAGGTACAAAACTCATCCAAAAAGTGGATTTTTATCGTGTTGTTCAGTAACCATCGTGATTAAAATAAAAACTATCTCTCCCTTCGAGATGATGACTGGTCGACAAAACACCTGACTTGATTTAGAATAACTGCATAAAGTATTGTCAGATAAATTCTATAATCTTCAGTGACAAACTCAGTGCTCCATTTATAATAATAATAATAATGAATTCAATTTATAACGCACTTTTCATTAATGAAAATCTCAAAGTGCTACAAGGTGCAACAGAATTAAATGTCAATAAAACAAATAATAAAACAGTTAAAATCATTATTATTATTTTGATTTGGATTATGAATTGTGCAATAGAATAACGAGCTAAAAATAAAAAAAATAGACTTTCTGAACTATAATACAGATACAATTCCCTTATTTTTCATTTATTCATTATTTTTTTTTACCCAGTGTCATTTTTTTTTTGGCCTTGACAACCCAAATATTGTGGACTTGAACTTTTTTTATCGGCTGTCATGCCTGCAAAAGTGAAAATAATATTGTGCCTATGTGTTGCCTGTTTGTTCAACATACTTTAAAGAGGAACTAAACCCAAAATTAACTTTTTTTAGCTGACTAATATGTTTTTTTTTTTTTTTAAAGACTAAAACTGGACTTAAATTTTTTAAGTTTTTGTCGATTTAAACTGAACTAAAACCATTAAATATAGAAATGACTAAAACAGACTAAAACTAAGAAGTATTTTAGTCTAAAAGACTATGACTAAAACTAATATCAAAATGGCTGTCAAAAACAACACTGCTTAGCAGTTTTTTTGTTTGCCAGCTTTAGGTACATCTGGAAAACAAAAAAAACCTGCTAATCATGATGGGAAAGACAACACGGCCATTCCCCTTAACCACTAAGGAAGTGGATTTTGTTGTCTTTCCCATCATGCTTAGCAGTTTTTTAGTTTGCCAGCTTTAGGTGCATCTGGAAAACTAAAAAAATGCTAAGCATGATGGGAAAGACAACACAGCCACTCCCCTTAACCACTAAGGAAGTGGATTTTGTTGTCTTTCCCATCATGCTTAGCGTTTTTTTTTTAGTTTTTCCAGCTGAACCATGAGTGAGAAGGACATGTGTGTGGTAGACTTGCCTCCTGTGTGCTGTTACAGTTTGTGAGTTTCCTGTTGTAAGGCTCAATAGTGTTATCATTGGGTATATCTCACACAATGTTAAAATGAGTAATCTTAGTACAAAAATTTCATTATACAGATTCACATACCGGAACAGTATCGGTATCGGATCGGAAGTGAGAAATGTGGATTGTTGCATCCCTAGTTTTAGTCCAGTGGTGCTTCAGACATTACCGTGAACACCGGTGTATAATACGCTCCGGTGTATGAGTAATCGCTTTGGCCAATATTTGGAAATAAATCAGAAAAATCGGTAGATAATACGCTTCGGTGTATAATACGCGCTGCCGTGACAGTCTTTTTTTATGGCCACTAGATGGCGCCAGGATACGCCTCCAGGTCCAGTCTGCAGGTAAACAGACTACAGGGTGCATTAGCGCCCATAGCGGCCGAAACTGGTACTGCACCATTTTTAGGCCAAAATGAAAAACGGCGAATCAGAGCGAAAAATGGGTCTAAAAATATGGGAAAAAATCTGTAGATAATACGCTTCGGTGTATAATACGCAGGACATTCAAATGAGCAATAAAAGTGCGTATTATACACCGGTGTTTACGGTATCTATGCTGTGTGCATTTATATTCATGTACTCTGAGTCAAGTTTATGTGACATGTTGCTAAAAACACAACATTTTATCTTTTTTTAATTCCCTCTACATTTCCTTCTACTGAACTGCAGTGAAGCACGGTCTGACTTACCCCAGCAGAACCCTGACATGTCATCAGCAGGACACTGGGCCCAGGCAGCAGTAGGAAAATAAATCTGGCCGGCTGTAGTGAACGGGAGCTCCTGTGTTTGTCTCCTTGGATATTATCGCTGTAAGACGGAAGATGTGTGTAGCACCCGTAGCTTCCTGGCTGGTTACCATGGCAGCATGCCTCATCAAAGCTTCTAGCCACCATCACCGTCAGTGGCTGGTGGCAGATGCTGCATATGTGTATTTTCCTGCATTTGTTCATACAGATGTGTGCAGAAGTGAAATGTTAATTGTGTGAGCTCAACAGTTAACTCAACAAGAACATGAGGTGTGTCTGAACCTTACCAGACATTTTTTTCCCATAATGGTAGTGCACATGTAGTTTTTTGTGATCCGTAAAGTCTAAGAAAAAATTAAATAAAATTTTATGCTACCAGTAAAGTAATGTCTTCATGTTTGACATGGTCCTGGCAGTTTTTTATTTTTATTTTTTATATCCACACAGGAAGACAACCCCACTAATTAAAAAATCAGACTGAACATGAAGAATCTAAAGCCCCCAGTAAACTCCCGCATCCTGTCAGCCGCGCGGAAACTGCGCGCACTGCCGCAGAGGTTGAGACCATGCTCGAGCGTCCACCCTGAACGACTGCAGAGCAGCTCCACAGACAAGGGGCGTTTACCTTTGGGACAAATTGAGGTCGCTGATTGGTCATTTGTTGACACACCTACTAGATTGATTGACAGGTCAGGGGAAAAAAAGCTTGAGCTGGCAGCCCCAGCCACAGCGGTGTTCTGTGTTTATTTGTTGTTAAAGAGGAACTAAACTCCAAATTAACTTTTTTTAGCTGATAAACTCCCTAGAATGTGTCTAAAATGTTGTATAGCACTATGTCTGTGTTAATCTTCATATATTTGTGCGTAGTAGTTTAAATTGGCAATATTTGGTCTAAAAACGTGTTTACGGTAACCCTATGGGTTGAACAGAGGAATTGCACCTTATTTTCTTATTGGTCAAGGACTGTTCACTCTGACGTGTCTTGTACTCTCTGTCGTCACAAAAGTGGTTCAAGCAGAGCCAATCCCCTGCAGACATGGAAGGTCCTCGCTACAGTTCATACCTTATATGGAAGTGGTACATTGCACGCCGGAAAAGTACTGCAACAACGCATATTATAGTTTTTGGAATGGCACTAGTTATTTGTATATTTTAACTTATTTATTTCAAGAATACTTTTCACGTCATCAAAACTATTTGGTTTTATTTGTTTTCTTATGGTGCGATGGACGAGCGAAGCATGTATGCCGAGTTGGGGCAGTGGTGGAAGTGCAGGTTTGGGGTCAGAGACCCAGGTTCGATCCCCGGTCACGGAATACCTTGTGGTATTATTATTTTTTTAGGCCTTTTGTTTTGGATAGATCGGGTGGGAATAGATAAATTCTACTACATAATTATTCTTTGTTGTTGCTTGCTGTAAGTTGTTTGCTGGAGTTTTAGTTTGTTTTAGTTTGTTGCTAGAGGGGGCGTGAACGCAGCTCAACCACCCACCTCCTCCCCTCTTTGTCTCTCGACACTCCCATTTTCATGAGGGATTTTGAATCTGGTCTGGGGGCGAGGCTACCGTTTCACAGTGGGTTGAGGACCTCTTTAATAAAAATATCTTTAAAAAATAAAAAATATATAAAAAACAGGGAGCGCTGGTCCTGCAGCCCACACATCAGAGCGGCCCACCAGGAAATGTCCAGACCCTCCGGCAGCCACGCTGGACCTGATTTTAATTCGCTCGTGACAAATTTCTTAATTTCTCACAATTTCAATCATGGCATCAACAGAGGAGGAAGAGATCGCTTGCCTTTTGGAAAAAAAACAGATCAGGGATGAAGAAGGGGAAATTAATACATTGGTGTCACATATAAAACAGTCCATCGCCGGGCAGTTTGTTGTGCGCACCTGCCCTGCGGAGGACCGCACAGACCTCAGTGGACGTACGTGCGGACCTCCGCGACGGACGTACGCTGGAGTATACTGGGGGCTTTAGAGTCTTGTCAAGGTTTTCTGGGGTGTATTAGGAGTTCAGTGGGTCTTGAGGCCTCAGTCCACAACTTTCATTGAAAGGTTGTGGTGGTTTATTATTGTTGTGGCAGAGTATTGGAGTACTGTGGCTTGGAGACTGCGGTGGCAGTGTTTGATATGGGTGTCCTGATGTTTCAATTGCCGCAATAAAAATGTGTTCTGGACCATTTCCTTCAACCTGCACAAAATCATTCAAACTAAAAGCATCTTGTCCAAAGATGGTGCAGAAAAACTGCTCCATGCTTTTTCACTTTCAAGCTGGGCTGGTGTGATCCTTTTTAAAGTGTATGTATAAAATATTCATCCATCCATCCATTATCTTTACCCACTTCTTCCTTTTTGGGATGCGGGGGTCACTGGTGCCCATGTCCAGTCATCACTGTGTGAGAGGCGGGGGACACCCTGGACAGATCTCCAATGAACCATTTCTTCTCCCTGGCCTTTGACACCATCTGTGATGTTGACTTTTAATTACTATAGCTTGTTGCCTCTCAGCAAGAAGGTTACCGGGTTACCTTTCTGGGTGGAGTTTGCATGTTCTCTCTGTGCGTGTGTTTTCTCCAGATACTCTGGTTTCCTCCCACAGACCAAAAACATGCACATTAGACTGACTGGTAACTCTAAATTATCTTTATAGGTGAGAGAGAGCGAGAGTGAATAGTTGTTGGTCTCTATGTGTCCCTGTGATGGACTTGAGACATGTCCAAGGTGCCCCCCACCTCTCACACAGTGATTTAATTTAATTCATTTGATTCAGTTTATTCATATAGTGCCAATTCACAACAAAGTTGTCTCTGGACACTTTACAGGAACATTCACATACATGGAAAAGCCAATTACTGTATTAGAATGGCAGTGATGGCTGGTCATGGAAACCAGTGAACCCCTGTGACCCAAAACAAACGAAGCGGTTTAAGATGATGGATGGATCGTATGATTGTTTTATTATGTGTACAGCTATTTGGTCCTATGGCTGTTAAAAGTGCTCTATAAATCAAGCTGGTATGGGATGGTGAACCCAGCATCTTCAGCAGATCTGTTTGAGGTCCTCTCTGGTCTATTCAAATTATACACGAGAGTTCTACAAACTATTAACTGCACAAACATTTTTGTCTTTCCTCTCAAGTTTGCATCAAATCACAGGTGGATTAGATTTCTGACGTAGGAGTACATTCTTTTTTAGTTAGCTGGTCGACGACCGGGGCAGAAGTGACAAAGAGCGTTTTTAAATGGAGAGCAATGTGTTTGCCAGTGGGCTGAGATGTCACCTTAAATTAGAGACAACCAGTCGGTGCATGAGTTTATGGTGTCTTTAAACAACTGGCAACCAAAATCATCAACATAGACAAAAATAAAAAATAATATCACCCACTGTTTAACATAGAGCCAGTAATATATCACATTCAGCCAATTCACTGATTTTACTCATCATCTTTGTCCTTGGTTCTGAAACAGTACTGATTTGTTTACATCGATCATGTGGTTTAGCTGATCTAGCAGCTAGATTTGAGCGGTGTATTCGGCTGATACGCTGCTTTAAATGGTAAATGGAGCTTATTTATATAGCGCCTTCCAGCCCCCTCTGAGGAGCCCCAAAGCGCTTTACAATACGAGCCATCTACCCATTCATACATACATTCATACACCGTTAGTGGTAGCCTGCCTTGTAGGGCGCTATCCAGACCTACCGGGAGCAACTCGGGGTTAAGTGTCTTGCCCAGGGACACAACGACACATGGTGGGCGGATGCGGGACTCGAACCTCCGACCTTCCGATTGGGGGTCGACTGCCATTACCACTGTGCCACGACCGCCCGCCTGCTTTAAATGAAGTGCAAACCATGCCCACCTGGCCAGCTGCTTTGTCACCGGAGCTACAAATGCTGTGTAGTCACTGTATGAACAGAAACACAGCTGATGCTTTGATTCTTCTGACTGTTTCTCACTACACTGCTGACAAGACCAGAGACAGACAGTTCAACTATACAGTATCTGCTGCTGTGGACCAGCCGGCTGTCACCATGGTGCTGCTTGCCAAGTGATTATAGAAAGCAGAGGAAGAGAGGACACACGGTTGCTTTTCTTTCCAGCGCAGTGAGCAGCAGGTCAGTTTGATTAAATGAACGAACCAAAAGTAACATGAAGACGGGTGCTGCTCTGCAGGATGGAAGGTACATTCAACAATCATCTTTCAGATAAACTACCTGAAGAAATGACGTCCTCCATCCTGTTGTTCAAACTCTCCACTTTACCTGACTGATCATTTACTGCACAGACATCAGACATCCTTTCATCAACTGTTGATACTTCATAATAAAGTTATTTCTTAACAACATTATCTCCTGCAGTCGTCGTTTGAAAGGTGAGGTATATAAAACATAAAAGTAATCTATTTCATGCACTTGCTTAAAAATGCAGGTCTTTATTAATAAAAGGAAACCAGACCAACCCTGAGAGAAGTTACTGTTATATCTAAACAAGCTGCATTGCTTAAAATGAAATATTGTAAATGTAATAAAAAGTGTGCTGGTAGAAAAAACAATATCACTGAAGTTTAACAACCAATATGAGTCCAGATATGAATTAAGATAAGATTCAGGTCATGGTCCACCATTTGGAGGCCACAGACAAAAATGTTAATGAGCTAGTTTTTAAAATGGCACATTATGTATGATATAAATAACTCCTTGGTAAGATTAATATTTAGAGCCAAGAGTTCCCTCCATCCATCCATCCATCCATCCATTACCTGCTTCTTCCTTTCTGGGTTGTGGGGGTCACTGGTGCCCATATCCAGCAGTCATTGTGTGAGAGATGAGAGACACCCTGGACAGGTCTCCCGTCCTTCACAGGGACACATAGAGACAAATGAGACAAACAACCATTCACTCTCTCACACCTAGAGACAATTTAGAGTCACCAATCAGCCTAACAGGCATGTTTTTAGTCTGTGGGAGGAAACCAGAGTACAGTAGTCCCTTGTTCATCGCAGAGGATCCATACCATGAAATAGTAGTTTATTTTAGTACTGTATGTATATATATACCGTATTTTCCATTGTATAGGTCACACCGTTGTATAGGTCGCAGTGTCCAATTATAGCCCAAAAATTGGAAAAATCCATAAACAGGTATAGGTCGCACCCACATCACCGCCGACGTAACGCGTCATCCACCGCTGATGCGCCGCGTGACCGCTGAGTCAACCCGGCAATATGGACCGAGTGTTTAGCTCTGCTGCTAATGTCTGCCAGAAGCTAACAGAAGCTAAACACGAGACGAGTCCGTCTCTGAAAACACGAATAAAAAATCGAATCTCATCTCAAATGTTTTCTCCAGGACATAGTTAAGTACATTGGAGCCTTATAATTACTCTGTAAGCAGAAATAAATATACACCGATTGGTTTCGAAGCTATTTATAACATAAACAGAAGCTAACACAAGACGAGTCCGTCTTTGAAAACACGAATAAAAAATCGAATCTCATCTCAAATGTTTTCTCCAGGACATAGTTAAGTACATTGGAGCCTTATAATTACTCTGTAAGCAGAAATAAATATACACCGATTGGTTTCGAAGCTATTTATAACATAAACAGAAGCTAACACAAGACGAGTCCGTCTCTGAAAACACGAATAAAAAATCGAATCTCATCTCAAATGTTTTCTCCAGGACATAGTTAAGTACATTGGAGCCTTATAATTACTCTGTAAGCAGAAATAAATATACACCGATTGGTTTCGAAGCTATTTATAACATAAACAGAAGCTAACAGAAGCTAACACGAGAAAACACGTCTTTGAAAACACGAATAACATTTCGAATTTTATGTCAAATGTTTTCTCCAGACCATAGTTACGTACATTAAAGCTCCTATAATTACAATCTGTAAGCAGAAAAAATATACACCGAGTGGTTTCGAAGCTATTTATAACGTAAACAGAAGTAAACAGAAATCAAACGAAGGCTTTATGTCAAATGTTTTCTCCAGACCATAGTTACGTACATTAAAGCCTTATAATTACACTCTGTAAGCAGAAAAAATATACACTGAGTGGTTTCGAAGCTATTTATAACGTAAACAGAAGCTAACATCAGAAGCTAACAGAAGCTAAATGCTACAAAAAGATCGTTTTTTATTTTAATCTCAAACATCTAATAAAGCTACTCACTTGTAAACGTCCACACTGTGATTCCATTCTGTAAGTTTCAGAAAAATCCGCTGAGTGGTTCTTGACTTATCTTGCTAACAAACAGCAAACAAACAGAAGCTAACAGAAGTTACATCCAGACCAGGAGGCCGACGGAGTCAGTCCGAGCAGAGGAGCTTTTTTTCGGACACATGAGCTGGAAACGGTCTTCTTCTTCTTCTTGGTGGAAACGGTCGGTGTACTCCTCTAGAAGCGGTACTGCACTGCGCCCCCTAGCGGCCGAAACTGGTACTGCACTAGGCCCCCTAGCGGCCAAAAGTGGTACTGCACCGTTTTCTGCCAAAGTGAAAAACAGTCATAACTGAGGCAAAAATTGGTCTAAAAATATGGGAAAAAAATCCATAAATAGGTCGCACTGGTGTATTGGTCGCAGGGGCGGATCTACTGGGGTGGCATGGGGTGGCAGTTGCCACCCCAACAGAGAGCCTTGCCACCCTGTTTGCCACCCCAGCTGTACATTACAAATGCGAAACTCTTTTTTCCAACAACATTGAATGCAGCACAATGTACCGGTAGTGATGTAGTCCACACTCCTTACCAGTTGGTGGCGGTAATGCACACCTATAGTTTTTTGCCAACCTCCATTAAACTCATCAAGAAGAAGCATTGTTTACAACCGAGTTCTGACTGAGTGCCGGCGTGAAGTGAGAAATGAAATGAAAAGAAGACTGAACACAGCAGTATGAGAGGAAACGGGTAAAAAAGTATTAAATATGTCCCTTTTGGAAAAGTAATTGTAGTAGTAGGCAGAAATTGAAATTGTTTTCTCTGTTCGGTTAGCTGTGGTGGCTTTCTTTAATTGTGCTGGATATAAAAGTTAATCAGTTGATTATTTCCTGAGCGCTTCAGTGGCTCACGAGATATTTTGCTAAAGCTACTGACAAGCGCACACATTTTGGGCCTCTGCAGCAGGCGAGAATAAAACGCTGTGAAGGGTGGAGAAGTAAACTCAGAGCCTTGAGTTCCTACTGAAACTCCAGATTGGTGTTTTTAATTAAAGTTAGTTGAGCGAACACTTTGTGGAGTCATGAGGCTGTGTGGGACGATGTGAACCCACCCGATGACTCACAACTTCACCGATTTTATTCTAAAAACCAAACCTTGCACTCTGTTGATGCAAACATAATTACACCATCAAAAACATGCAGGCTCTCACTTTTGGTATTTGTGCAATTTTAACCTTTTGAAATATTTAGCTTAGGTGTTGTGTTCATTTCAGCTGTTGTTCTGCTTCGGCTCCTTTCAGCTCCTTTCAGCTTCGTTCATATTTTTTCTGCTCCTTTCAACTTATTTCTTCAAATTTTGGCTTTTTATTCTATTTTTTTCTTTTTTCTTTTTTTCATTTATAGATGGCCTCCCTTCACACCTTTTAGCCATCCTCTCACTCCAATATTTTTTTTTTAAGAGAGAAAGAAAGAAAAGAGAAAGTAAGACAACAAATCAACAATTATCAACCAAAAGAGCACAAGGCAAACACACCCAACCTCCGTCCACAATCCTGCAAAGCACATGACAGAACACAACAATGGAACATACATGCATAAAGACTAATAATATTCATGAGCTTGCAGTAGAATTCTATAAATACACATACCCATATCTACAAATATATATATACAGTAGTATACATACATATACTTTTATATTCATTTATATATATACCCATCTACATATCTATATATATATACAGTAGTATACATACATATACTTTTATATTCATTTATATACCCATCTACATATCTACAAATATATATATACAGTAGTATACATACATATACTTTTATATTCATTTATATACCCATCTACATATCTGCATACATCTATATATACATCCCTGCATCCATTTGTGTGTGGTTGTGAGCATGCATAAGTGTATAAGGTTCCTCCAATAGAACATTTAGTAGCGACTGTGAAGCATCAGAGATCCGTCCCCCCAAAGCCCGAGGCAGACGAAGGAGCGATCAAAGCCCAAGACCCCAGGAAGGACCCCGAGCCCAGAGTCCCCAGGACCACCCGAACAGGACGAGCCACTAGCCCACTCCCCAGATCCTACCAAGGGGAAGAACCGGACGAACCCCTACCAGCGACCACATACAATGGACCTTACCAAGCTCCGCCCACAGGGCCGCGTTTCATTGGCTAATGCCCATAACACGTCACAGCGCAGCTTCCACGTGCGTGCCGGTCTCACAAAACAAACGCTACGGTAGCGTTTGTGAGACCGGCACCACATGCTACTTACATTGCTAGCTAGCATACGTGCAGAATTTTTTTGCGTCAGGGCTGGAAAAATGCTCCTCCACCGTCAGTGGGGTATCTGTACAGGAGATGTCAGGTACCCTGACCGTATTTGTGGAAGTAAAATTCACCGTTTCCCTATATGTGAAACTGAATGCCTTGCTTGGATCAAAGCTTGTGCACGACCACAAAACTGAACAATTATTTCTTTCACCAGCAGAGAAGGGTTGACCTGCTTTTGAAACCTGCTAGTTAACAACACGCGGTCACGATGAGAGAAAGCCACAGTTCACTGAACGTCCTGGAAGTTGGGAAGAAACAGCTCTGCTAACTTCACATGAGCTAGCTAACACAACGAGCTCTACTGTCGATTTCACCTAAAACTGCACAAAATCGTGACACGAAGGCTGGATTTTAACTAACACACCGAACGGCTGAGCTTGTTAGCCCTCACAAAAGTCGCTGTCGGCGTGTTTAGCAGCTAAAGCAGCAACGGCTAACCAATGGAGATTACAGTTAGCATTAGCTTTGCGACCAAGGCACACAAACTTTTGCCAACA